>PVJH01000694.1:0-179159 GCA_004026705.1 Nesogale talazaci | reverse complement strand
CTGTGCTAGGTTGGAAACACTGTTGTTATTAAAAGTCCAGACGGTTTGATCCTCTCTTTCTTTGCAAATGTAACATGTATTTGTGCTAATGGTACATCTAATAAGAGGTGACACCCACTGTGCTAGGTGGGATTATTGTGCCAACCTGGCCAATAAACACACGTGGGGTTAATGAGGTTTCAGTTTAATTGAAAGAGATAAATGACTTGGAGTGCGTTGCCTTTCTGCCTCTTGCTCCAGGGTGCAGCTGCCTTAGCTAGTTCTCTGCCTCACCTTGTGAGCGACACTACCTGTGGGACACCCAGCCCGTGGACTGTGTCGCCATAGTTTGAGGCTCCTTTGAGACCTGCTTCACTGCATGCGGGTGTGTACATCACCTGAACTGGGCACTGTTGGACCCGATCGTCTGGCTGACTCTTGGTGACCTGCCTGTGGCCGGATTGCCTGGCTCGCTCTACAGAGCACTTCCTGGACTTGCCCCCAGCAGCTCTCATGAGTTGAAGGGCTGTCTCATGGAAGCGAAGTGAACTGAGCCATTTGTCCAGCTCTGCGGACTAACTCGCTGCTTATTTCTTATTTTCATGCATGCACGCTCACACATTCATCATGTGGTTTTGCCTCTCTAGAGAACCCTGTCTCACCCACCCCCTACTGTCCTCAGGAGGACTCTGACTCCGAACAACCCTCCAGGCCACAGTAGAACGGCCCAGGGCATTTCCAAGGCTGGAACTCGTCACCGAGGCCGACTGCCAGATCATTCTCCTCAGAGGGGCTGGGGGGTTCCAACTGGCAATCTCTTATTCCATTACAGTCAAGGGCTTTTTGTTTTGTTTTTGTTTGGGCATCACTGCCCTCTGGTGGGAGTAGGAAGCCCAGCCTTCCTCCTGGGGAGCTGCTGCTGGATTTGAACCTCTAACCCTGTGGGCTGCAGTCCCGCACACAACCACTACGCCACCGGGGCTCAGCCCCCAGTTGAGAGCTTTTAACCACTGTGCCCTGGGACTTCTTAAGAGAAGACACCAAACCCTACTCAATATAGCCGAGTCCATCAGAGGGAGACAAGACCCTTGAAATGGTCAATATTAGTGAGTAGATTGGGTCTGGTTGAGTAGAGAAACAAACCCAGTGACCCTCGTATATGTGAGAACAAGCTTCATATCAAGAAAGGATCCCAGTTCCAGCCCATCTCAGGCCCTAAGTCTATGCTAGTCCATTAGCCCCTCTTCAGATTCCCACGGCTACATGCAACGATGCAGGCGGCATGCAGGGAGATCACAGGCCTGTGGGTACCAACATCGAAAAGTCAGCGTGTTAGGCCACATAGACTAGAGAAACAAATTCATGGAGACACTCATATGTATATAAAGGAGAGGTTTGTACACAAGAGCAACTGTACATTAAGAAAGCATCCCAACCCCATCCAGTACATGGTCATAAGTCTGAAATTAGCCCATATGTTCACTATCAATCTAGAAAGTCCTTGTCACACTCACGAAACACATGCAATGACGCCCAATGTAGAACGAAATGATCACAAGCCAGTGGGTAGAAAGTCTTTGGAGCCAGTGCATGGTAAGCATCTCCGCGCTGGCAGGACTCTCTCTGCGGCTTCTCCGGTGCAGAGCTCTGGTTGCCTCCATGGGGCTTGTCTGGCTCAGGGACCTAGGGTAGCTCCATGTGGCGTCTCCTCAGGCATGTCTTGCAGGAAGTCGGCTTTGTTAGGAGAGCAGGGCGTCCTCAGACTTTGGACCGGCCCGTCCAGGACATTTATCCAGCCTGCTGGGTGTTTTTGCTGTCCCAGCCCACCGTGAACTTGTTCATAGTTTGTTTGTTTTTTAACTATAGTCCAGCCATCCGACGGTCTGAGGGACAGTGAACTGGCCCCTGTTTGGGAGGTGTGAGGCCCCCTGCAGTAGAAAGTCTCCAAGCAAGTGAGAGAGCGTCTCCTGCTTCCAGGTTTCCCAGAATTCTCAGAGGAGAAGGCCATGCCCACACCGGGGTCTCACTGGCTGTCTCCAGATTGACAGGCTAGACTCCACCCTTACATTCTTAATTCTCAAACTGACACCAGATTGGGGGACCGCCACAGTCAGCAAGCAGGAAGGTGGAGGCACCAAGGGGGAGGGCAGGGGGAACCTGACTGGCAGGTTGTATACCACCCTGTACTTTCATATCTTCAAATTGACATGAAATTATGCAATTATCACAGTGCTCATACAGGCATTCAGTACTGTAACTACAGTCATTTCCTTCCACTTCAGGGGTGCCATCACACCCACTCTGAAGCATGAACTCCAGTGGTTTTCCTTTTCCCAACCAAGGACATTCAACTCCTCAGAGGCCAGCTTGCCAGAACTCAGCTTTTTGTACAAGATGCTGCCTCAGACTAACATTCAACTCTCAATCCTGCCCTCCTCAGTCTCCCTCAGATGCCAGCTCACACAACCAAGGATGCCACCACTACCACCGTGCTCATTGCTGGGTCATCACAACAAATAATCACTGAGCACTAACTGCACACCAAGCCATGTGCTAAACTTGGGTTTACAAAAAGAGAAAAACAGCAAAAGTCCCAGTCCACATAGGACTTAAACATATGAGGTACTTGGGGCTATGCTTTGGATGGCTAACCATAAGGTCATCAGTTCGAAACTACCAGTCACTCTACCAGAGTAAAACGAGGCTTCCTACTTCCATAAAGATTTATAATTGTGGAAACCAATAGGAGCAATTCTACTTTGTCATAAAGGGTCACTACGAGTCAGAATTGACTAATGGCAGTGAGTTTTTTTGTTTATTTTCTTTTTCTTTTTAAAAATCTAAGATATGGGCTGAGCCCTGGTGGTGTAGGGCATGTGGGCGGGACTGCGGCCCACTGGGTTGGAGGTTCAAATCCAGCATCAAGGCTGGGCCTCCTACTCCCACCACCAGAGGGCTGTGATGCCCCAAAAACCAAAAAAAAAAACAAAAAAAACCCCTAAGATATGGCACATGTTCTGATGTCCTTCACTTAAGGGAAGGGTGGTTTTGAACAGCTTCTGTTAACCACAGCAGTTTCCATCACCCACAGTGAGAGATTATTCAGCAAGTGAAAATTCACACTTTCATATCTGTGGCAGTCATGTGCTTATGTTAATTTTATTATTGAAATGTAGGGGTAGAGTCTGGCCTGTTAATCAGGAGAAAGCCATTGAGTATCTGATGAGGCCTCTGTGTGGGCATGGCTTTCATCTGAGACTCCTGGAAATCTCGCGGTATTTCCCTCGTGAAGATAAGAAGCTATCTTCCCCAGTTGTTGGGAGTTAGTTTCAGAGATGATTAACCACAGGCAACAGAGAATGGCAGCTGCTGGGAGGCTGGAGTAGCTGGTGGAGAGACCACACGGCTTAGCCCTGATGAAGACAGACCTCTGAAGCTGGAGTGGCGTGCTGTGGATGGACCTGAGCCCTGGAAGTGAGGAGCCATGGGGAGACCCCTGCCAGCGCCAGAATTCTGCACCCACTGACCTGTTACTTCCTGAGTTGGAAGCAGACATTATAGACTGATTTCGGGCATATGGGTTAATATTGGACTTACGACTTTGCACTGGACTGAATTGGGATGCCTTCTTAGGGTCACATTTCTTTTGTATATAAACCCTTTCCTTATACCTATATGCGTGTCTCTGGAATTTGTTCATCTCGTCTACCTGGACTAACACAATATCTGAGAGCCTCTATGGGCCCAGGTTCACCACTGGGCTCTCAGTTTGTCATACAGTGGTGGGTTTGGTGTGACTGTGATGCTGGAAGCTATCTCGCTGTTATCCAAATGCCAGCAAGCTCACCCAAAGTGAACACATTCCAGCAGAGCTTCCAGAAAAAGAATGGACTATTAAGAAGGAATTGGCTACTCACTCTGAAGGAAGTGGACACTGAAAGTTTTATGCACATTATGATAATATTTTAAGCCCCTGAGGCCTAATGAATGAAGCAGACCATTGTCAGAGAGAGTGCTGGAGCCTGGCCCCACAGATTGGAAGGCGTTCAAAATGTGAGTGGAGTGGAGTGACTCTAACAGTCAACCATGGGGCTGTCAATGGAGGAAAGCCTGTGGGAGTGGAGCCTTTGGGACCTTCATTTGCTGATGGGACACAACTCAAGGTGGGACGAAATAGCTGCAAGTGTCAATTAATAAGCAGAACTTGGAATAGATGAACGATGGACCTAGGAAAATTAGAAGCCATCAAAAAGAAAATAGAAGTCAGAAAGACAATATCCTAGGCATTAGTGAGTTGAAATGGCCTGGTAGTGGCTATTTTGATTCAGAAAAATCACATGGTTTACTCTGCTGGGAATAACACAATCAAAAGGAATGGCATAGCATTCATTATCAAAAGGACAACCTTGAAGTACGGTGCTGTCTGTGACGGGATTGTATCTAGCCTTCTTCAAGGAACTCCAGTCAATACAACTATTATTGAAAATCTTTGCACCAACCATGAAAACTAGTGATGAAGAAATCGAGGAATCCTGCCGATGTGTTCGGTCAGAAATTGATGAAACATGCAAACACGATGCGTTGGTAATCACTGGTGATTGGAATGCAAAAGTGGAAGACAAGGAGGAAGGCGCAGTGGAAGAAACCATGAAGTCAAAGAGCTGGCTAGACAATGGCAAAGTGCAACTCAAGAAGGCAAATTAAAATATTATAATGAAGTGTACACACCTGGAATCTGAAAATGAAAAAAGGAAGGACTGAAGATCATCCAACAATTTGTTAGGGAGCTTCCGTAGTTTCAGGTAGAATTCAGAAGAGGTTGTGGAACAAGGGATATCTTGGTGATGTCGGATGATCTTGGTCAAAAGCAGAGAAAACCAGAAATATGTTTACTTGAGTTTTATTGACTATTTAAAGGCACTCAACCGTGTGTATCATAACAAACTATGGATAACCTTGAGCAGAATAGACATTCAGAACACTTTGCTGTGCTCGTGAAGAACTTGTCGACGCCAACAGAACAAGGGAGTCCGGCATGGTCTCAAAGCAGGAAAGGTGTGCGTTGGGGCTGTATGCTGTCACCACACTGATTCAGTCTTCATGCAGAGCAAATCATCAGAGAAGCTGCATTATATGAAGAAGAATCAGGTATCAGGATGGGAAGAAGGCTTATTAAAAATCTTCAATATGCGGGCTGAGCCCTGGTGGTGTAAGTGGTTGAGTGCGGAACTGCAGCCCGCGGGCTTGGCGGTTCAAATCCAGTGGCAGCTGGGTAGCGCCCACGACCACCAGAGGCAATGATGCCCACAAAAAAAAAAAATCTTCAATATGCAATGACACAACTTTGCTTGCTCAAAGTGAAGAGAATGTAAAGCATTTCCTGATGAAGATCAAGGATTGCAGTCTTCAGTTTGGATTATGACTTAAAGTAAATAAGACCAAAATCCCCACAGCTGGGCTAATAGGTAAAATCATGATACGTGGAGAAAGTATTGAAGTTATCCAGGCTCTTGTCCTCCTTGTATCACAGTCAATGCTCGTGGAAGCTGTAGTCAAGATGTCAGAAGAGAGGTTGCCTTGGGTAAAGCTGCTGCGGAAGACCTCTTTAGAGTTTTGAAACTCTGGGGTGTCACTTTGAGGCCTGAGGTACACCTGAGAGAAGCCAGGGTTTCTCCTCTGTAGGAGAAAGTTGGCCATTGAATAAGGAAGACCGAAGAGGAATGTATGCCTTTAAATTATGGTGCTAGAGAATATTGAATGTACATAGTGAGAATATTGAAAGTACCATGGACTGCCATTAAGGAAAAAGCTGTCTTGGAAGAAGTATGGCTAGCATTTTTGTGCTCATTAGAGGGAAGGAGGTGAGATTTTGTTTCGAATATTTTTGGACATGTTATCAGGAGAGACCAGTCCCTGCAAGAAGGACATCGTGCTTGGTAAAGTAGAGCAGCAGCAAAAAAGAGGAAGGACACAGCTGGACAGAGTTGCTGCAACAATGGGGTCAAACATAGGGGCACTGCGAGGCTGGCGCAGGCGCGGGCCCGTGTGTTCGGATGCCCGTGGGTTGCTGATATGGGAGAGCAGCATGGGCCAAGGCAGCCTGGGATCTTGTTGTGCTGAGCGGAGAATAGAAATCGCTGGGGAGGTTTTCAAGTTTTGTCTTGATGTGTTAATTGAACGAATAACGAGCTTGACTTGTATTGGGAGCTGATATGATGGTGACATCTAGAAAGGGGTCCGGTGCTTGCACAGGGGTCTTATTTCATTGCTTGCATCGCATTATTCTCTCTTAATCGACCTCTGGATTATTGTCTCGCCAGCACAGGTGGAGTAAAATTCACCTCTCCTTTCCAAATGATTCCAATTCAAAGACTGGCCGTGGCCCCTTTAACCTTGACTTTCTGCACCAGGATGAAGATAAACTGTTTATTCCGCGCCTGCTCACTTTGTGGTTCCTTAAAGGCGGTCCGCCAGGTCGCACTTCCCTGTGACTACACGGGAACGCCCGAAAACTCCCAACGCTCCCCCCCCCCGCTCCATTAGCCTTATTGGTACGCCCCGCCCGCGGGCCCGCGGAGGCGGAAGTAGGAGAGCGGGGTGGGACCTGTTGCCCCGGGTGACGGAAGTTCAGCGGCGTTGGCGGAGCGGGCTGTTCGGAAGTTTGCCGTGGCCGTGAGGTTGAGGTGACCGAACCACGGGGCTTGGTGCGTTGTCCCGGCGGGGGGCTGGGCCCTGGGGAGAGGTCGCGTGTGTGAGAACGAGACTCTTCTGCTCTGATTGATGTTCTGGCATTTCCTGCCGGTTGGGAGGGTAGGCGCGTCCCGCGGCGCTCACGGCCGCTGCTTTCCGGGCGTGCGGCTGTTTCCCGCCTTCATCTCATTGGCTCAGCAACGGGCTGAGCCATTTCTCTTCACCTCACTGCACTTCTGGAGGTCGGCCGTCGCCCGCGCCCTCGGCAGCCTGGTTTTGAAAGATGTGCGTTACTTCACTTCCTGGACTCCGAGGGGATTTTCATTCAGCGCTGTCTGGCTAGCCTGGGGTTGTGGGGCTTTGGGCAAGTAACCAACGCAAAGCAAAGTTCCTGCAACCTGCCGCTTGCCACTCCGTCTGCTTGTACGACAGACACGTTAGCGCCTTCCCTTTCGCAATTGCCTCCCTTCACGCGGCTTCTTTTTCTGATCGGCACGCCCCGCGTGAGGAGCCCTGGTGGCCTAGTGGTTACCAATTGGGCAGTGATCAAGTTCAGTAGTTTGAGACCACCAGCGCCTGCCCCGGAGATGGACAGGCTTTCTACTCCGTGAAGACATGCACAGGGGCAGTTCTGCCCTGCCCTGCCTTGAGGATCGCTGTGACTCCATGGCACTGGGCGTGAGTGATGCCCTGTAGGCGTGCTCTATCACACCTAGACCCCATCCTGCCACTGATGCTTACAGCCATGGAATCTACAGCTGAACAGACTCATATTTCGAGGGGTGTGTGTGTGTGTGTGTTTCAGTTTTATGTTGGCCTGTGAAATTTTTCTTTATCTTATCCAGCCATTGTAAATCTGTACAGGTCTTTTACCTTGTCTTTTCTCCTTTGCAGTTTATAAGTACCATGCACGAACGATTGCACCACTGGAGCATTTTCTCTCCTTTTCACGTTAGCTAGCTCACTGTCATCTAGTCAGTTTTGATTTGTAGCGACCCTGTAGGGCACCGCAGGTCTGCCTTCATGGGTTTCTGAGACGAACTCTTTACAGAAGCAGAAAGCCTGGTCTTTTCCTCCACAACGTGGCTGATTGTTTGGAACTGCCGGAGGTTCGCAGCCAACCACATAGCCCACTAAGTCACCAGGGCCTCTGTTCTGGAGATGGATGATCTTTAAATCCGGCTGGGATATACGCCAGGTCAGGCTTTGGCTCTCATGGACAGCAGTATGTTAGCTAGAGATTCAGAGGAGGGCCAGGAACAAGGAATAGCATCATTGCTGATGTCAGATGGGGCATGGCTGAAAGCAGAGAATACCAGAAAGATATTAGTTTATTGACTCTGCAAAGGCATTCAACTGTGTGGACCATAACAAATTATAGATAGCCTTGAGAAGAATGGGGGTTCCAAAACACTTAATTGTGCCTAGGTGAAACCTAAGTATATGGATCAAGAAGCAGTTGTTTGAACAGAAAAAGTGCATATTGCATGGTTTAAAATCAAGAAAGATGTGCGTCAGGGCTGTGTCCACTCACTGTAGTCACTCTGTTTGCTGAGCAAATAGAGAAGCTGGGTTATTGAAGGGGAATGTGGTATCAGGATTGGAGGAAGACTTATGAACAGTCTGCAACAAGCAGATGACACCTGGCTTGCTGAAAATGAGAAAGACTAGATGCACTTGCTGATGAAAATGAAGGATTCCAGCATTCAGTATGGATTACTACTCAATGTGAAGCAAAAACAGCCCTCGTAACTGGACCAATAGCAACACGATAAATGGAGAAGTGATTGGCGTTGTCAAGGGTTTCATCTTGCTTGGATTCACAATCAGTGCTCATTGAGGCAGCAATCAAAAGATCGACTCTGCTGCAAGCGTTGAAGAGCAAAGATGTGACTTTTTTTGGGGGGGAGGGGGCATCACTGCTCTGCAGTGGTGGGAGTAGGAGGCCCAGCCCCACTGCTGGAATTGAACCCCCGTCCCAGTGGGCCGGAGTCCCGCGCACAACCACTATGCCACTGGGGCTCAGCCCGCTGTGACTTTTTTTTTTTTTTGCATCACTGCCCTCTGGTGGGAGTAGGTGGCCCAGCCTTGCTCCTGGAGAGCTGCTGCTGGATTTGAAGCACCAGCCCATTGGGCCACAGTCCCACACACAACCGCTGCACCACCAGGACTCAGCCCACAAAGATGTTACTTTGAGGACAAGGGTGCACTTGAACGTGAATGTTGGACATTGAAAAAGGAAGACCAAGAAAGAGTTGCATTTGAGTTGTGCAGCGAAGAATATTGAAAGGACTGGACTGCCTGAACAGTCAACAAATCTGCCCTGGAAGAAGTGCAGTCAAATGCTTCATAGAAGCAAGGATGGTGAGGCTCACATTTTCGTCATGTCCAGCGAGACCAGTCCCCGGAAAGGGACAGCATGTGTGGTAAAGTAGCAGGGCAGTGAGAGGAGCTGGATGGACAGTGGCTACCACAATAGGCTCAAGCACAGGGACAGTTGTGAGGACACAGGACTGGGCAGTGTCTCGTCCTCCTCTTGTACATAGATGTCAGAGCTGACTGGCAGCACCGAACAATAACAAATCTTTATTCATTTTCTTTTAGGTTACGCTATAGAAGTTATTAATTTCTATGCTTAAAATAGTGTGTTCTATCTTGAAATCTTTGACTTCCTCTCCATTTCTATGACTACACAGCTCTCTCTATTCACTTTATTAATTGTCTGTATTACAAATTGGTATCTCTATTTCCCTGTTTTCAATCTTGTAGATTTGTTTACTTTGGATAAGCTCAGGGTTCTAGGATTATCATTTTTATCTGTTTCTCTTGATCTCTGTGCTTCTGTTGTAGAGGATCTGTATGGCCTGACTGTCCAGCGCACTGTCTTACCAAAAGTGTGCTCTTTAACACTTTAAAGAGGTTTTTGGCAACGTATTTGCAGAATGCAACACATCCTTTGCTGCTTCCATGAGCGTTTACTGTGGATCCAAGTACAATGAGCCTTTGACAATTCGTTCTTTTCCCCATTTATCGTGATGATGTCTGCTGGTCCAGTTTTGAGGATTTGGGGGGGTTTTTGTTTTGTTTTGTTTTGTTTTTTGTTTTGGGGCATCACTGCCCTCAGGTGGTGAGAGTAGGACGCCCAGCCTTTGCTCTGTGGAGCTGGATTTGAACCTCCATCCCAGTGGGCCCCAGTCCCGCGCACAACCACTACGTCACTGGGGCTCAGCCCGATTTTGGGTTTTTTTACTGAAGTGTAATCCACACCAAACTTTAGTAATCTTTGGTCTTCATTAGCAAGTGCTTTAAGTCCACATCTCTTGCAGCCTGCAGACTGCAGGTTGTTAGTAAGCTTTTCTCTGCTGCTGCATCTTCATATAGTAGTTCATGAAGTTCTTCATCCTCTCAGGTTATTTACTCAGCATGCAGGTTTATTGAGTTGGTGAAAGGCTACTAGCCTGAATAATACCTTTCCTGATTTAAAACCATGTAGTTTCCCATGTTCTGTTTGAACAACTGCTTCTTGGCCTCTGTACAGGTTCGCATCGCACACTTAAGTTTTCTGGATTTCTATCGTTTGCAATATTACCCATAATTTGTTATTATCCACAAAATCAAATACTTTTGCAGAGTAAAAAAAGTAAAATTACTCTGGGGACTTAAAGGCGTGAGTAAACAAGCGGCCATTCAGCTCAGAAGCAATAAAGCCCACACGGAAGAAGCACACCAGCCTGTGTGATCATGAGGTGGTGAAAGGATCCGGTGTCAGGCATCAAAGAACTAAAATTATACTATTATTAATGAGGGGGAGTACAGATTGGGGACCCAAAGCCCATCAATAGGTGAGGTGACATCCTTTTGCAGAGGGGTTACAAGGAGGAGATGAGTCAGTTAAGATACAGGGTAGGAGCTATGACATATGCAACCTTCCTCTAGTTCCCATGCTGCCTCCCAACCACTATCATGACCCCAATTCTACCACATAAATCCAGCTAGACCAGGAGACGTACAGTGAAGTTGGAAACATGGGAAATTTAGGATAGATGATCCCTCAAGACTAGTAATAGGAGTGGTAATACCAGGAGGGTGGAGGGATGGAGGAAAAGAAAGGGAGAACCAACTTCAGGGATTTACAAGTAGCCTCCTCTTTGGGGCACAGATAACAGGGAAGTGAGTGTTGGAACACATTGTACAGTGTACAGGATGAAAAAATAATTTATAAATTACTAAGGGTTCAAGGGGAAGGGGGGAGGAAGGGTAATATAGGGAGCTGATAATGGGGGCCTGGAGGGAGGGAGAAGGTTTTAAGAGTGATGATGGCAATGGGTGTGTAAAAGTGGCCTGCATACAACTGATGTTAGGAATTGTGATAGGAGTTGTATGGGCTCCCCAATAAAATGATTCATTAAAAAAAAAGGGGGGGAGGGGGAAGGGGAGGTTTTTTGTTTTTTTTTAAAGAGGAGCTTGTACCAAGGGCTCAAGTGGAAAATGTTGGGAAATGTATGTGGAAACGTGTGCAAATGTGCTTGATACAAATGATGTACTGAATGTTGTTGTAGCTGTAAGAGCCCCCAATAAAATTTTTTAAAAAAGTAAAATTACATAAATTAACATCTTTCAGGTAAGATTCATCTGATGTCAGCAGTGATTGCACATGCTGTCCTGAATCCATCATGAATTTCTGCCAACTTTCCAGCAGTGTACAACTACAGTTGATTTTTTATTATCTTCAGCAAAGTTTTACTTCTGTGATATTAATGATACTGTTCGATGATTTCCACATTCTCTGGGATCACCTTTGTTTGGTTCATTTTCCCAGCTACTCCACAGGGGAAAGAGACTTTCTACTCCTATAAAGAGTTTGTCTCGGGGCTGAGCCCTGGTGGCGTAGTAGTTGTGTGCAGGACTGTGGCCCACAGGGCTGACGGTTCAAATCCAGCAGCAGCTCTCCAGGAGCAAGGCTGGGCTTCCTACTCCCACCAGGGCAGTGTTGGCGCGCACGCACGCACACACACGCACACAGAGTTAGTCTCAGAAATCCACAGGGGCAATTCTGTTCTGTCCTTGAAGGTCGCTGTGAGTCAGAGCAGACTCGAGCAGTAAGCTTCACACCCGCCCCCTGCCCCAGGTTGGTTGGCCAGGTAGCCATCTTTCCAATTTCGTGGCACAGAGGAGTGAGTACCTCTGGTTTTGCATCAGCTTAAAAGCATTTCCATTGGTATTCTGTCAACTCTTAGGGCTTTGTTTTTGCCAGTGCTTTCAGTGTGACTTGAACTTAGCTCGTTGCCACCAGTTCTCACTCGTGTGTTACTTCTTGAAATGGTTGAATGTTAGTTAGCCAGTTCTTTTTGGCCCGTTTTGACAAAGTGCTTCGGGTATTGATCTGTGCACGTTCCACTTCCATTTTCATGACTTCCAGTTTTCCTAGTCAGACTCTGTACACTCCCCATTCCAGTTATTAATGGATGCTTATAATTGTTTTCTCATTTTGAGTCATGCCCCATCAGCACGTGAAGGTAGGAAGCTTTACCCTGTCCACATCATTAAGGGCAAGTCGATTAGGTGGAGGCAGCTCAACTCCAGTCGTATTTTGGCTGCATTGTACCAGAGGTGCTCATCTCCTGGCACTTCATCAGCCTGTGTCCTGCTGCTGTCCATCAGGTGTTCAGTAGCATAATTTTCAGATGTGATCTGCCAGTACCTTCTTCCGAGTCTGAGTCTGAAAGCTCTGCTGAAGCCTGTTCTCCACGAGCGGCCCATGTGGTATTTGAAATAATAGTAGCATGACTTCCAGCTTCACAGTACTTTACTTACAAGACGCCACAGTCTGACAAACTAGCAACAGCTAGCAGAGGAGATTCAGTCAAACTGACTGACTTCCGGGTATTTCATCCAGCTTTTTACCTTTTCCTTTGCAGTTTTCTTGAAATGAGCAACCATGGATGAGAAAATTTTATCTCTGGCAGCAGAAAAAACCGCAGACAAACTGCAGGAGTTTCTTCAAAACCTGAAGAGAGATGATGTGAGTATTGGGACAGGTGTTTGACTGAAAGCAAATGTCCGGCCCTCTTGCATACCTGCTTGCCTGACTGACGTCGCTCCTTGGGTATCCAGGACTGTGGTCTGTGGTCCCACCCCAAACCACTGAGTCAGAAATGGGGGGTAGAACCCAAGAATCTGTTTCACAAATCTTCTGGGTGCTTTGAGTGTTGTGTAATCCCAAGTTTCTCCATGTTCATGGATGGTGTCCCCCACCTCACCCCCATCCACCCAGTTAGTTGCATAAACCAAAACTGCTAGGATTTGTTCTTTTCCTTTATCACCACCTCCCATTTCTTCCATACCAGTAGGAAGTCCTATTGATTGCATTTCTCCACTGACTCTCGACTCAGTCATCTTCGTTTCTCCTGCTCTCACTTTGGTGACATTGCATCGGTCACCTAATAGGTGTCCCTTTTTCTCTCTGTAACCTCCTACCACCTATTCTCTAAAAAATCTCAGGTGACTTTTTAAAAAAAATGTATCTTACTATATTGCTCCACAAATTATTAGGTTACATTTTTTAATAAGTCGCTTTATTGGGGACTCCTACAGCTCTTACAATAATCTATACATCAGTTGTCATGTACATTTGTACATATATTGCCATTATGATTTTCTTTCTTTTTTGGGGGTGGGGGGACTTCACTGCCCTCTGGTGGTGGGAGTAGGAGGCCCAGCCTTGCTCCTGGAGAGCCGCTACTAGATTTGAACCTCCAACCCAGTCCCACACACAACCACTACGCCACCAGGGCTCAGCCTGCCATTATGATTTTCAAAGCATTTTCTTTCTACTTGAGTCCTTGGTATCAGCTCCTCATTTTCTCTTTTCACCTCCACCCTCTACCCTTGTGACACCTTGATAAATTATAAATTATTAAAATGCCATCTGCTGTCTACCTTCACCCACGTTTCTGTTGTCCCTCTCAGGGCGGGTAAGGGGGCGGCGTGTGTGTGTGTGTGTGTGTGTGTGTGTGTGTGTGTTATACATCGACCATTGTGATTGGTTTTCTTTTTCTCTACCCATCTTCAGCTTACCCTCATGGTATTGCTACTCCCATTATTGTTCCTGAGGGGTTTATCTGTCCTGGATTCTGTGTGTTGAGAGCTCTTATTTATACCAATGTACATGTTCCGGTCTAGCCAGATTTGTAAGGTAGAACTGGGGTCATGATCGTGGGGGACTTGTGGGGATGGAGGAAGCATTAAAGAACTAGAGGAATGTTGTGAGTTTCGTTGGTGCTATGCTGCACCCTGGCTGACATAGCCCATCCTTGTGACCTTCTGTGAAGGGATGTCCAATTGTCTACTGATGGTCTTGGGTCTCCACTCCAACCCCCCTTCACATTGTTACATTTTTCATAATACATGAAAGGTCTTAATATTGATGCTCAGTCTGTTTTATTTACACACCTGTTTTTTTCTTGTCCCCTTACCCTCTCATCTTTGTTTTAAATTGGTGGCATCTTGGTCTTGTGTAGATGATTTCTTTTAAAGGAGCACTCTGTACTTGGTCCTTTGTATCCGTGCGTTCCACATTCATGGATTCAACAAACCGTAGATTGAAAATATTTGCAGGGGAAAATACGGCTCCTAAAAAGTAGTTACTGCGCTGAGCCCCGATGGCGTAGTGGTTTGAGTGCGGGACTTCGGCCCACAGGGTTGGTGGTTCCTATCCAGCAGCAGCTCTCCAGGAGGAAGGCTGGGCCTCCTACTCCCACCAGGGGGAAGTGATGCCCACAAAAAAGAAAAAGTAGTTACTGTAATCCCTCAAAGACTAAGAGGAAAAATAAGATTTTATTTACATGACATTAGGTATTATAAGTAATGTAAAGATGATTTTAAAAATGCAGTGATTGGGCTGAGCCCCGGTGGCTTAGTGGTTGTGTGTGGGACTGCGACCCACTGGAACGGAGGTTCAATTCCCGCTCACAGGAGCAAAGGCTGGGCCTCCTACTCCCACCACCAGGGCAGTGATGCCTAAAAAAAAAAAAAAAAAAAAAATGCAGTGATTATTTACAAACATTATTGCCAATTTCTGTAAGAGATTTGAGCGACTGTGGATCTTGGTGTCTTCGGGAGTCCTGGAACCAGTTTCTCTGTGGATGCCAAGGGACAACTGTCCTCATGGGTGATACTGTTTATTTTGTGAGTCATTGTGTTATTTAGTCGGAAAGGAGACCTCAGGATAAGTTTTACAGGAGTAGAAAGCCTCATCTGCCTCCCACAGAGCAGCTGGTGGTAGAGTACTTTTTTCTATTTTATTAAAACATCTTATTGGGGGCTCGAACAACTCTTATCACAATCAACACATCCATCCATTGTGTAAAGCACATTTATACATTTGTTTCCATCATTCTCAAAGCACTTGCTTTCTGCTTGAGCCCCTGGTATCCGCTCCTCATTTCCCCTCCCTCCCTGCTTCCCTTTCCCCCATGAACCCTTGATAATTTATAAATTATTATTATATCTTACACCATCCGATATCTCCCTTCACCCACTTCTCCATTGTCCATTCCCCAAGGAGGAGGCCATATGTAGATCCCTGCAATCTGTTCTCCCTTTCCATCCCACCTTCCCTCCGCCCTCCCATTATTGCCCTTCTTTCCACTGGTCCTGAGGGGTTCCTCTATCTTAGATTCCCTGTGTTTCCAGTTCCTTTCTGTACCCGTGTACATCCTGTCGTCTAGGCGGATTTGTAAGGTAGAATTGGGATCATGATCGTGGGGGGGAGGAAGCATTTAAGAACTAGAGGAACTCCATCATTTTTGTTTTGGGGTTTTTTTTAAGGGTATGTTTTAAATGAAAGTTTAAAGAGTATCTCAGGACTGTAGCTTTGGGACGTTCCCCAATTTCACACCCTCTAAGAAATCTGTCAACGATAGGAAGTTGAGGTTGTAGTCTGTATTTTTCTTCTTCTCTGTCAGGGTCCATCTGGTAGGGTTTGAGCAGAGTGGCTGGCATCTTCTAGCTCTCCTAGTCTCAGTGCATGATGCTCATGGTGCGTGTAGACTTCCAGTTCTATAGTTCTGTGAGTCTTTGGTCTCCGTCTTTCTTTTCATTCCGAATGAGGAGGGTCTCCAAACTCCTCCTGTGTACCTCTTTTCCTTGCTGCCTGCCACATTTTCTACCTTTTCAGCCCCTCAAACATGGCAAGCTTGTTGCCTCCTCTCCTGGCCTTCTTGTTTTTGTTTTGGGGGCATCACTGCCCTCTGGTGGTGGGAGTAGGAGGCCCAGCCTTGCTGCTGGATTTGAACCTCCAATCCAGTGGGCCCAAGTCCCGCGCACAACCACTGCGCCACCAGGGCTCAGCCTCTCCTGGCCTTTTATGGTCACTCTGTCTAGAATGTTCTTTCCTTTACACTTTTACATAATTAGTTCTCTTTCCAAATGTCACCGACCCAGGGCTTCAAATCAGTCTATTCCAGTTTGAAACCCCAGCTGAGAATTCCCCATTCCATCCCAGCTATTCTGAATCAGCTTCTCCGTTTCATATATGTGAATACATAAGAATCACTGGGGTGTGTGTAGGAGTCATTTGAACCACCAGTGCGCCTTACTCTGAGTAGACCAAATCAGAATCTATGTTCGCAAGCTCCCCAGATGTGTAAACATATCACTAGGTGCTCTTGTTACATTTCTTTCTTTTTTTTTAATTAAAAGAGCATTTTATTGGGGACTCTTAAAGCTTTATAACAATCCAGACATCAATTGTATCAGACATATCTGTACATGTTGCCATCATGATTTTGTAAACATTTCTAGGCCTGTGCTTTCTATTTGAGCTCCTCTTTTTCACTCCCTGCCCCCCTCCTGTGAGAGCGCATCCTGCCTCGAGCGGTTGCTGGCCCTGCAGTCCTCTCTGTGCCTAGCACCTCTGTGCAGGGACGTGTCTCTGGGCTCGGTGTGCTGATCTGGGTCTAGATCCTCACGCTCCTTTTTCCTTCTCGGCTTGCTTCTGTGTGGCCGTGGCCTGCCCGCCCCTCTCCCCAGCCGGCAGCTCTGCTTGGTAGCACATCCTTAGTCCTAGGCAGGACTCAGTCTGACTCTGATTCGGGCTGGCCCTGTAGCCCTCTAAAATTCTGATTCAGTCTTTTTCTAGTAGAAATGAATTTCCCCCGCTAGTTGAAATTGTTCCCCTTTCCTCAATTAAAATCTGTCTCAGCCTCTTCCTTGTTTGTTTTGCAAATACTACTTTTCTGAATTTTTTTTCTGTCACCCTTTCCCTTCCTGCCCTGTTTGTAGTCTTTGTTCACTTTGTTAAAAAACAAAACAAAACAACTCTATGTTGAATGAGTGTATATCCTCAAGAAAATAGCACAATGCCTTCTGGTAGGGGTTTGTGTTCAGATCTCTCCAGTTTCATTTAAATACATACTATGGGGCTGAGCCCCGGTGGCATAGTGGTTGTGTGCAGGACTGCGGCCCACTGGGACGGAGGTTCAATTCCAGCAGTGGGGCTGGGCCTCCTACTCCCACCACCGAGAGCAGTGATGCCCCCCCCAAAAATAAATACATACTATGCTGTTGTATCGGAGTGATACGCTTCACACTGGGAATTGAGTAGGGTCGTTGGGGAGAGGAGATGGGCCGATGCCAGAGACTTATAGCTTTGACTCTCTTTGATTGCAGCTCCTTAAACTTCTTCAGAATCACATAGTAAAAGGAAAAGCTGCGGGAGCACTCCTGAGAGCCATCTTTAAAGGTAATCATAATTAATGCTCCGCCCAGCTCCAGGTCCACTTGGAGACTTGTTTACTGTTGGCAAGTTTTGCTACCTTTCTTACGATTTGAAGCCCTACAGGGACGTTTTTCAATCATTAAGGATTCCACAGACTTAACTAAAGCCGCAATCTCTCCTGGGAACTTACATAATTTTGCTGATGAGAGTTGAAGTGGCTTCTGAGATGGTACTGCTGGATTGGGGGTGGTAGTGGATACACTTTTAATAAAATCACTTTGGTTTGCTTGTACTTTAGTTTTAAAAGGTGTGGAGAAAAGAATAGCAATGTTTAGTATTGCATCGGCTAGTATTTAACAAATAGCTAGGGGGCTGTAGAACTCAATGAGAGGGGCTATCTTTGGGTCTGAGTAGGTTAATGTTGTTGGTTTTGCTGTTAGGTACAACTCACGACAAGTCTCTGTTCCAAAGAGCAAGACCCTGCCCGCTCCTGTGCCCTCTTCTCACTTGTTCTTCTGTGGGAACCCAGGGTCGCAGCCTCTTGTCAAGGGCTTTCCTCTTGTTTGCTGCCTTTTGACTGTACCAAGCAGGATGTCCTGTTCCAGGGACTGGTCTTTCCTGACAACGTGTTCCAACTGCATGAGGCAAAAGCCTCACTGTCCTCGCCTCTAAGGCGCTGTGCTTCCAGGAGTCAGAGATGTTAGCTGGCGTCAAGTCGACTCTGACATCATAGCAAGCCTGGGGGCAACAGACGGAAACATCGCCCAGTCCTGGCATTCTTCACAATCATCATGGTCGAGGTTCATTCCGGCTTGTTAGGGGTCTTCTTTTGAAACCAGCAGAGGAGAAAGACGGGACTTTCTTTCTGCTCCTGTAAACAGTTACGGTGTCAGAATCCCACAGGGCTCATTGTAAGTCAGCCGCGATTCCATGGAAGCATGTTAGTTTGGTGCTTTACCAACCTTGACATCCTTTTCTGAAGACGGGTTCCTCATGATAACATATCCAAAGTGCATGAGACGAAATCTTAACCATCCCTTCTTGGAAGATACAGTTTACCTGAACAGTATTTTTTCCAAGACAGATGTGTTTGTTCTGGCACTCCCTGCTATTTTCAATATTGTTTGCCAATACCACATTCAAAGGCTTCGATTATTCTGTAGTCTTCCGTGTTCATTTTCCAGCCTTTACATGTGTCTAATGGCCTGGGTCAGACTCACCTTAGTCCTCACAACAACATCTTTGCTCTTCAGTACTTTAAAGTGGTCTTTTGTAGCAGATTTGGGTGAGCATTATGTCTTTTGGTTGCTTGCCTGCCGCTTCCATGCACACTGATTAGGAATCCAATTAAAACGAAATCCTTACCAAGAGTTATTTGATTGCTTGTTTTCTTTTTTTTTTTCTTTTTTTATTTAGGCATCACTGCCCTCAGGTGGCGGGAGTAGGAGGCCCAGTGTTTGCTCCTGGGAGCCGGAATTGAACCTCCGTCCCAGTGGGCCGCAGTCCCGCGCACAACCACTACGCCACCGGGGCTCAGCCCGATTGCTTGTTTTCTATATTGAAGTGGAAACTCTTTCTGTTCCTTAGTTGCCCTTCAACCTTGTAAGATTTCCTTTTTGTTCCCTGCCTTAACTGTACTTCCTGTGTAAAACAATAAGGTTCTCCCTGCTCTGAGGAAGCTGGCGCGCTTAGGAGACATAAGATATACACATTTTGTATCCAGTTGGTGGAATCAGGGGATTTGCAGAAGGAAGTAGCATCTGAGATCATAGGATTGCTGATGCTGGAGGTAAGATGGAAGATAAAAATCGGGGGAAATAGATTTTGATAGTTTATAATTTGTGTAAAGGGAAGAAAATTTTATGTGTGTAAAACCTAGCTTACTTCCTATTATGAATAAGAGCTCTTGTTTAAAAACATAACCTTGATGGGTATACTGTACATCACCTAGATGTTATAGTCAATTCCTGGGCTCGTGTATGAGTATCTCTAAAGGGTTGGCATTTGTGAAGCATCGCTGTGCTTTATGATAGAGGATTGTGGCCTTTCCCCTCCTCTAGAATTACAAACATGTACCAGCTGAATGATTCCATGGATCCTTTAAAGGGGAAGTTTTAGAAGTCAACATTAATTCAGCAAAAGAGCTCATTTCTTGGGAGGAGATAATCAGATATCTGTATTTCTGGTTGACATTTATCCATGATCTTTTAGGCTCACAATTTTCCAGGACCAATATTGGTTGAATTAACCAATGAGTTTATTGATGCCATCAGAGAGGGCAGTCTCATGAATGGAAAATCTTTGGAATTATTGCCCATTATTCTCACTGCCCTTGGTACCAAAAAAGAAACTCTGACTTATGGAAAAGGTAATTTTCTTAGTGTTTTTGTGGTTTTCTTCTTTTGTCACGTCATCACATTCATGCCTGCTTCTTTTGCCTTCCTAGATGAAGTGAATGGGGAAGAGTGTAAGAAGAAGCTGATTAGCGCTCTGTGTTCCAGCAGGTGAATCATGTTCCTTTATGTGTAGGACGTTGCTCAGGACTACAAGTCACTGAATACTGAGCTGCTGTTTGTTGTAGGAATGCATAGCTCAGATATTCTCAATCTGTTTGTATTGTATCACTGTAAGACCTTTTAGTAAGGTGTTTAATAAGAGGGAATTTACTGACATGTAAAACGTAACAATTTCTGTTTACTTGATTGCATCCATATCAAAACAGTTTAGCTCTGTAAGTACTTACAGTGTTCTACGATCCTTAACTTCTTAGGGCAGAAAAGTCACCCTGCTATAGTATCTTTTATACATATAAAAAATAAGTATACACACATATTAGTCTTTTTTTTTTATAAATCTTTTTTTTTTTTTTGGCATCACTGCCCTCAGGTGGTGGGAGTAGGAGGCCCAGCCTTTGCTCCGTGGAGCTGGAATCGAACCTCCATCCCAGTGGGCCGCAGTCCCGCGCACAATCACTACGCCATTGGGGCTCAGCCTCATATTAGTCTTTTTAAAAAATCTTTTTTTTTTTTAAATTACTGGGGTTTGGTGGTAGATAGTCAAGTGAGTTTCCTATTCCTTAACCACAAATTGCAATCTTGGGAATCTATCCTAAAAAAATTCAAAAGGCTTCATGCATGAACATGTTCACCACAAAAATTTGTAAGCCACTTAAGCACACAGTGTAAGTTCTTGTACATAAATTAAAGTAGAGCGATTCCAGAAAATGTATAGCTCTTTTTATAGAGAGACATGCATGGCAGATAAAACATGGCTATTACATAATCCATGAAATAAGAGTATACCAAATTAAAAATACTATGGTGATTCTTGGGGCTGAGCCCCGGTGGTGTAGTGGTTGTGCGTGGGACTGCGGCCCACTGTGGCGGAGGTTCTATTCCGGCTCCCAGGAGCAAAGGCTGGGCTTCCTATTCCCACCACCAGGGCAGTGATGCCAAAAAAAATAAATAAATACTATGGTGATTCTTGAGTTTATTAAAAAGAAGTAGAAAGAAATCCTATAAGTTACCTAAACCAGAGACTTAAGGTTTTTGACATTTCTCCCATAAGTAATTCTAGATAAATATCAGTATATGTATTTTAATCCATTTATTTGTTTTTATTTGCACAAAAAGCTTTATTCAGTATTTAATGCACAATGCAGTACACTTAGTTCCTTTCTTATGTACCACATCTAGTCAGAGATGCAGCTGAGGCTCTGCGTCATTCTTTGTGATGCTTCTATTGCAGGCTGCGATTTTACTAGGGTAAAACTGTTGAGTTCTTCCATAGTAAGCACCTGTACATAGTATTTTGATGTAATAGTGAGGCTGGTGGGTCTGTGGTTTTGTGTCTTTCTGAAGTTAATACATATTGCCAACCTGTCTTTCCAGAAGCGTGACCTCAGTACATGCCCTACAGTGGTATAGGAAGAGCACTTGTTTCCTTGTACTCTTGCTAGTGTTGGGTATTGCCAACCTTTCTGATTTGGCCTATTTCGTAGTTTTAAGTGGCAGTGCGTTATTTTGGTCCCATTGGTGCTAAATCATTTGCCTATCTTGAAATAAATTAAAATGAGGTAAACATTCATATTCTTTGTCATTGTCTTTTTATCCAGATGGGATCAGCAATATGTGATCCAGCTCACGTCCATGTTCAAGTAAGCATCGACCCCTTTTCTCTTTGCACGCAGTTCCCCAAACCGAACTTTCTGTCATCAAGTCCGTTCTGACTGCTGGCAAGCACATAAAGCTGCCCTGGTGGGTTTCGGAGACTGGTTCTTCTAAGAGTGGCTGGGGTCTGAACTGCTGCTGTGGGGCTTAGCAGCCCAGCTTGCACCATGGTGGCACCAGGGCCCCTTACGTCAGCTAAGTTGTTAACAATCGAAGCATAGCAAGCTCAGCTCCTCTTTTCCATGAGTAAGAATCGTGCTCCTTATTTTTTTTTTTTGGTTTTGTTTTTTGGGCATCACTGCCCTCTGGTGGTGGGAGTAGGAGGCCCAGCCTTTGCTCCTGTGGAGCCGCTGCTGGAATTGAACCTCCATCCCAGTGGACGTCAGTCCTGTGCACAACCACTACGCCACCGGGGCTCAGCCTGCTCCTTATTTTTGGTACAGGATTCTTCTCCTATTTTGGCTTTAAATTTAAAGTATAATTTTGTGATCACTTTTTTACGTAAGGTTTTTGATCCTCCTTAAAGGGTCTTTGTTAGCAATCAGAAGGAACAGGTTTAATGTACAAATAACTCCTTTATTTCCTATTCAAAATTTGTATTTCTTTTTAACGAAACTTTGTTAGGAATCTCAATTGCATTTCTGAAAACAGGACCCCTGCTAGAAGAGAGTGGAGAACAGAGTGTTTAAATCACTCAGCAGCTAACCTAAAGATGGGCAGTTCAAACCCACCTGCCGCTTTTCAGCCAGGAGATATGGCAGGTGGTTCCCATAAAGATTTACAGCTTTGGTGTCTCCTCGGGACAGTTCTGTTCTATATGATAGGGCCACCTGAGTTGGAACTGACTTGATAGCAGCAAGCGTGGGTTAGGTTTTTTGTACCTTTTAGAATCTCTGGTCCACAGGGATGTCCCTCTGACTACCGAAGAGTTGGAATTCGTGATGGAGAAAGTGTTGAAGATATTCTCCAAATTGAATCTTCAAGAAATACCGCCTTTGGTCTACCAGCTTCTGATTCTCTCCTCAAAGGTATAAATAAAAACAGGTGTCTCTTCATGATAGTGGAGTACAGTTAGGGTCATTCAGTTTATTCATACGCTCAGTTTCTATATATAGGCCTAGCTCTTTTGTTTCGTGTATGGTGAGCTGATCTAGTAAAAAGGCTGTGCTCCTCTGCCGAGGAAACAGGCCTTTGTATCTTGTGTCACAATGTTTTATAGTGCACAAGGAAGAAAGATCTTGGCTGAGCCCCGGGGGAATAGTGGTTGTGTACAGGACTGTGGCTCACTGGGTGGGAGGTTCAAATCCAGCAGCAGCTCTCCAGGAGCAAGGCTGGGCCTCCTATTCCCACCAGCAGAGGCCAGTGATGCCCTCCCCCCGCAAAAAAAAGAAGAAAGATCCCCCAAAAGGCGGGATATAGGCCCCTTGAAATGTGACAATTAGATATTTAAAACCCAGTTTTGACACAAAAATGTTCTGTACATGCTGGGTGTGACTCTGGGTGATAGTTGTATATGTGTTTCAAATTGCCCTTGAGAATCCTCTAAGCTAAGATACCAGGGCATTTCAAAACATTCATGGAGAAAATTCCACTTTCCACAAACTTGTTGAAACTCCCTTTTTAAATTTATTTTGGTCTTCTTGCCCTCTTTGTGGAGGTCTTACTTTTTTTCTTTTTTTTCCCCCCAGGGAAGCAAAAAGAGGGCTTTGGAAGGAATCATAGCTTTCTTCAATGAGCTAGATAAGCAGCACAGTGAAGAACAGAGTGGAGATGAGTGAGTACTACAGTATAGAAATGAAGGTCGTCTTTGCAACGTCATCACATCATAGCCTGCTGTAGTTTCACTCTCTCTTTTTACTCCTTTTCTTTCACTTTGGCACAGAGACCCCTTAATTATTCCCTAACTGCTGAGGTGTATAATTGATAGTGTAAACTCTTTAATACTTTCATGTGCTCTTTAACGGTACTATACATTTTAAGTTCCACAGCTGTTTTTAAATACCTCCTTTGTGCCGGAAACTATGTGGCCTTGGGGAAACTAGTCAAACAAGGTCCCTGCTCTCTTGAAATTTTAGTGAGAAGAGAATAGAAAGATATGCAAATAGACAGCAAGAAAAGTATCAAAGTGGAAAGTAGTATGCAGATGGGATAAGGTGATGGGGACAGTATAGAATTGAGTGGTCAGGTGAAGTCTCTGAGAAGATGCTACTTTATCTGAGACCAAGATGATACGGAAAAGCCACAATCCACAGAGACGAGAGCATAGGAGAGGGAGAGAGGAAGCCACTGGCATTTCACGCTAAGGCGTGCCACCATGAGCAGCACCTTAGCCAAGATCTCATAGATCAAAGCTAAGGTGACTCAAACTCAAAGGAAGAGAGAAGGCCACATACTGCCCAGGGTGGTGTGTGTGTGTGTGTGTGTGTGTGTGTGTGTGTGTGTGTAGGGGTGTGGAGGGGGATGCAGGAGAAGGTTTTGATGTGGTGAAGATGGTGATGGGAGACTTGGATTTGTGGGTTTTCCAACTGTGGGGATGTAAAGACTGCTCAGTAATCTGAGGCAGGGGTTTATTTGAGGTAACGTCCTCTGAGTTTATTGCTTTGACCATTGTGCCTGGCGTCATCGCATAGAAAGATCCAGCTTCTGAATCTCCCTGCTAGCATTAAGGTTTCCAAGGATGGCATAAGTAGAACACTTTTAGTTATTGGAATGACCCAAACCTGGGACTTGATTCTGGTCATTCTGAATTCCCTGAACCCCTTGGGGCACAAGATAATTGAAAAAAGTAAGCTGAAAGACTTTGGCATTCATTCGAACAGTAAATCCCCAAGCATTGGCTTTAAAAAAGAAGGACAAAGGAGGTGTGAATCTCATAACCCTTACTCTTAAAGTGAGCTGGATGCTGAAACAGTGCAGAATATTCTGGCTGAATGCAAAATTCCTAATGTTGCTATGACTCTGCTAGTGATGCTGCCATTAATGACCTGATTGACATGATAGAAGGAAAAAGTTTATATCCCTTGTGTCTGTGTTTTAAACAAGATTAATCTGCTGTCCACTGAGAAATTGGATAGAGAATGCCTATAAGGTGCCTCACTGTGTGCCCATTCTGCCCACCACTACTAGAATTCTGGTGACCTTTTGGAAGTGATACGGGATTAACGAAAACTAGTGAGGATTAATACCAAAGCCAACGGTTAGTTACCAGATTATACTTCTCCAGCCGTGCTGCCACATTCCAAGACCGCAGTGAAGGATTTCTGCATGAAGATTGACAAAATTCCTATCAAAGAACTTCAATACTCTATTGTGGGCTCTCTGTGAAACATAATCTGCAGAAAGTAGGCAAAGGTCACACCTTGGAGGATGTAGATGCCATTCAGATTGTGAAGCAATGAAGCCCTTCCATTGTCCCACTACTGGGCCAGTGCATCACTGTTCCCTCTGACCAGGTGCCCCACCCCAGACCCTTGTTGGCTTTGGCAGCCATTGGAACAGGGGAATGGAAGTTTTCACACTGGACCTCTCTGATCCCATCTTGGTGTCACCTTGTATATTGACCTGCATAAAAGGACGTGGTCCACCTGCAAAAAAAAAAAAAAAAGACTGTGAGAATAGTGTACAGGTAGGACATATCAGAGAAACAAAAATGTCTGTGTAGCTGGAATGCAGTCGGAGAGAGGCTAGTGAACCAAGACAAAACAGAAAACCAGGTCAGGCCAGTTCAGCTTGAACTTCTAAATAAGACTAAAGAATCTGATTACTAGTCAGATGGAAAGCAAACCATAGTCTTCATCAATCTAGTAAAGTCTGATTTGTGTTTTCAGACTTCATTGCCTGTTGGATAACCAATGGCAAGGTGTGAAAAAGAATGATACAGTAAAACTACAGGTAGAGTAGGAGAGGGAGAGCAGTGATAAGGTTAGTGTATTCCAAGTTTTTGGTGATACTGACTTGGATTAGGGTGGCATTAGTGGGATGGAGAAAGATGGATATTTTGGAATATCTTGGAGAGAGAGACAAGACTGGCTGATGGGTAGAATTGGTGTCAGAAGTGTGACTAGAAACAGTGAAACAGAAGAGTGGGTGATGGGAGACGTCGGACAGTGTAAGACATGACAAAAGTAATAATTTATAAGTTATTAAGTGTTCAGGAGGGAGGGAGGGCAAGGGAAAGGGAGGGGGAAAATGAAATGATACCAAGAACTCAAGTAGAAATGTTTTGAAAATGATGATGGTAACACATGTACATATGTGCTTGACACAGTGGATGTATGTATGGATTGTGATCAGAGTTGTATGAGCCCCTAGTAAGATGATTTTAAAAAGAAGAAAAAAGGCTGTGTTTTTTTTTTTTCAAGCAAACATTGGTAGTGTATTTACTCATGCCAGGTGCTGTTCTAAACACCTTCGACCTCACACCCACCCAGCATTGCCTCTATTTTACATGTGGATGAAGAGCAGCGGCACAAAAAAATTCAAGAATGTCTTAGTTCAAAGAAATACAAGAATGTCTCAGTTATACAGCCAGCTTGAACCTAGGCAGTTGTACAGCAGATTCCATGCTGTTAGCCCTAGCACCCCCAACCGATTCTGATCTGCAGGCAACCCTACTCAGTTGACTTCAGTAGTTACAGAGATGGCCCTGTATTATGAATTAGGGAATACTGAGAAAGCAAATTTGAGGGGGGAGACTAATAGCTACAATTTCTACTTTGTTAAGTTTGAGGTATTTTTAGCATCCCATATGGAAATATCAGACAGGCAGTTTGGAATTGTAGGGAGGAGGGGGCTTAGTGTTGTGTTTGGATGGGAAGACTTAGAGAAAAGAGGAAGCCAAAGTCATGGTTGAGTCGATTACCACTCTTAGGCACCATACAGGACAAGGTAGAACTGTCCCTGTGTTTATCAGACTGTCACTGTCTATGGGAGTTATAGAAGGTTTCTTTACAGAAAGCTTCCTCGTTCTCCCTCAGAGCTAGCTGGTGCTTTTGAACGACTGACCTTGTGCTGTAGCAGCCCAGGGCGTAAACAACTGTGCCACCACGGCTCCTGACAGGAGGAAGGCACCAGAAATGGAGTGAAGAGGCATTCCCACACTTAATGGTCACACGATAGAAGAAGAAAGGCATTTAAAAAAGAATACAAAACAAAAAACCAACTAGTGGAAGACTCATAGAACCCTTGAAAGACTTCTTTCAAGAAAGAAGTAGTCAACTTTTAAATCTGCTGAGATGTTCATTAAAATTGGACTTGATTGATTTTTGGCAGCTGGAGGGCTTTTGTGACCCTTAGAAGATCAGTCTTTGTCGCATGAAGGTTAGAGGGGACCGGGCCTGATTAAATTGGATTGGAATGGGAAGAGAGTATGAGGGAGGAAGTGGAAGTAATGTTAAGGAATCTCTATGTATGCCTGACTTCTGTGAATGTGTGAGTTCAACTTCATTTGGTGTATTTGTTCCTTTGACCATTTGTTGTCTCTTGCTTGGACCATAGTTCATATCTTCCTGTTGACTTGTTTAGGCTCTTGGATCTTGTGACCGTGCCATCAGGGGAACTCCGTCATGTGGAAGGCACCATTATTTTACACATTGTGTTTGCCATCAAATTGGATCGGGACCTAGGCCGAGAACTCCTGAAACACGTAAAGGTACCACCAAACTCTCACAGATGCAACTGGCATCTGTTTGTGAAACCTGATCATGTTACATGCTATTTAATGACAGGAAAGGGAACTGCTCAGCAGGAACTCAAAATCTTATCTCTAATTATCTCTGTGACCTTGAACATATAATCTATTTCATCATTTATGGATATTGCCAATTTCTAGTAATAGGTCGGGTTTGATGAAGCTACGGAATTCATTATCAACTATGAAGTAGATAAAAAATTACGTATTTGAACTCTTCTTTGTTTATTTGTTTTTCCCTATCCCCACCCCCACCCCCAACTCTGTTTCCCTCGGCTTCCCCAGAACAACCAGTTTTTGCTTCCTTTGGTGTGAAAACCATTTCTCTTGAACTTTGCTGAGCATAATGTCTTCCTAGTTTGTGTATGTTGCAAGGTGTTTGACAGTTTCATCATTGTTTTTCAGGGATGCATAGTTTTCCATTGTATGTATGTACCAGAATCTGCTTATCTGTTCCTCCATAGAGAGGCATTTGTGTCATTCCCATCTTTTTGCTATTGTTGACATAACACTGCGATAAATATGTGTGTGCATGTATCTGCTCATGCTCTTTATTGCTTTGTGGTACATTCCAAGTAGAGATTTCTGGGACATAGGTGTCTGTTGGCATTTGCTTAAAGATGTGAATACTGCTTCCATAGTGTGTGAGGGTTCCCCTCTCTGCACACACTCTCCAGCATTTATGTTCTGTCTTGTTCTTGTTCCTCTTCTGGTGTCATTTCCAGTAGACCTCAAAGATCTTGCTGTTACAATTTATGAATCAAAAAGTTTACCCATTTTGAGTGTACAAGTCAGTGATTTTTCATAAGTGGTCTATTTCTGCAGCCATCGCCATGATCCACATTTAACATTTTCAGCATCCTTTAGCATACCTCAGCACATCTCTGTTTCCATCCCCAAGGCAAAACAACCCCTAGTCTATTTTCTGCCTTTGTAGATTCACCTTTTCTAGCTATCTCATAGATGTAGAATGGTATAATTCATGGTCTTTTGCTTATGGCTTATTTTCCCTAACATAATGTTTTTGAGAGATTCAGCAATGTTGTAGTACATAGTATTTCAACTTTTTTGGGAGAGGAGAATCACTGCCCTCTGGTGGTGGGAGTAGGAGGCCCAGAGTTTGCTCCTGTGGAGCCGCTGCTGGAATTGAACCTCCCTCCCAGTGGGCCGCACTCCCGCGCACAACCACTATGCCAGCGGGGCTCAGCTCCTGCATTTCAACTTTTTTTATTGCTGATTAACTATTTTGTACATCAGTTTTATTTAGTTAGATGCTTAGCATGTAATGGAGTTATTTCTACTTTGGGGCTCTTATGAATAATGCCGCCATGAAGATTTGTATGCAAGACTTTGTGTGGACAACTATTCTCTTTTCATTTTAGGAGAGACGTAGGATTGAAATTGCTAAGCCATGTATAAGTTTATTTTTAAATTTTGAAGAGAATTCTAAACTTTTCCAAAGTGACTAAATAGTTTTACATTTCCACCAGCAATGTTTGAGTTCTGTTTCCCTTATTCACATTTATTATCGTCTTCTTTATTATATCCATTCTACATGAAAACACTGTGGTTGAGTAGATTCTGATTCCTGGCGCCCCAATATAATACAGTAGAACTGCCCCACAGGGAGGGTTGTAATCCTTATGGAGAAGCTGACCGCCATGGCTTTGTGCTGTGCAGCAGCTGGTGAGTTCCAGCTGCTGGCCCTTCAGTGAGCAGCCACGCTCTGTGCTACCCAAGTCCCTTACATCCAGTCTAACCATCTGAGCCCTGCCACTGACTTGATTCTCACTCACTGCAACCCTACGTAGGGTTTCCGAGGCTGTCGAGTTTTACAGAAGCAGACAGCCTTATTTTCCCCCTTGGAACAGGGAGTAGGTTTGAACCACCAAAAAGCAGTTCAATGCTTATTCAACAGTTTTACCAGGGCTCCTTATAGCCACTATAGTAGGAGAGAAGTGGTATCTCATTGAGGTCTTAATACATTTCTTTAACGACTCAGGGTAACTGAGTATCTTTTCATGTGCTTATGATTCATTTTTAATAGTTCCTTTTGGTAAAATAGTCTATTGATGTCTTGCCCACTTTTTTGCTACATTGTTAGTCTTATTGTTGAATTGCATTGTAAGAATACTGTATACATTCTGTATACAAATCACTTATTAGAACTATAATTAGCAAATATTTTTTTCCAATCTTTTCCTTTTTTTCTTTGTTTATCTGTTTTTGTTTGTTTGTTTGTTTGTTTTTTGGGCATCACTGCCTCTGGTGGTCATGGGTGATACCCAGTGCTACTCCTGAGAGCTGCTGCTGGATTTGAACCGGCAAGCCCGCGGGCCGCTGTTTTTGTTTTTAACAGCATATTTTAAACTACAGAGATTTTAAATATTGATGAGCTCCAGTTTTTAAATTTTTTTCCTTTTGTAGATTGTGTTTTTGGTGTTATGTTTAAGAAAGTTTTGCCTAACTCATGTTCTAGAAGATTCTTTGCTGTGTTTTCTTTTTGAAGTTTTTATTTTTAACTCTTTTAGTCCTATGGTCCATTCTCCAGGACCTACTTGTAAGTAGGCTTTATTATACTTTTAATCAGTAAATAATTGCACTATTTTATCTGCTTTAGACAGGACAGCAGGGAGACCCCAGTAAGAAGCTATGTCCCTTCACCATTGCCCTCCTGCTCTCCGTATCAAGGATACAGAGATTTGAGGAACAGGTATTTATTAGGCTCTTCAATACTTTCTATAGTTGGTAAAAGAGTGCATGAACCTGTTTTTTGTTACCATTGTGTCCGTAACTATTTTACCCTTCTGTCAGCATCAAGTTCTGCAGACCCCACACTCTTCCCTGGGGCTGCTCGAAGCCAACATCTCCAGGTCCTTGATTTACACCTCCATTGCCATCCGCTGGTGACCCACTGCAGTGGAAGAAGAATGGAATTCCATCACAGAGCCCAAATAGTAAAGATGAGGCTTTGTTAGACAAAATTATATTATTTACTCTGATGTAGCTGTTGGGTCAGGTGCATTGGAGGACATTAGGAAAAGCCTGCCTGCCCTTTTCTACCTAGACGGCTAGTTTCAAAGGGTCCCACAACAATAAGCCATCTCCTCAGTATCAGGCTGAATGATCAAGGCACCACCCTACCTCAGAATTTTATGGATGGAGCCAGCTTAACGCCCCTGCCGCTGCAACTCCTACCCTTCCTCCTTCATGTTTGCCACAGTTTCTACCCTCTCCCTACTTGTTTACCCTCCTGACCAGCTTAAAAACTTGCTCTCCTTCACAGATAAGTGTGACTTCTCTGGGGGCCCTTGGAGCTCTTGGAGGGGGACTCTGGGGTGGTGGGGGTTTTCAGGGCTCCCATCTGTCTCCCTCTCTCAGCTTTCCCCTCCCACCTGAGCAGCACCACTTCACTGACTCCCTGCTGGTACCTGTGAATCTGCCCCGGAAGCACAGGATAAACTCCTTGTCTTTCTCTTTGGCCTGGCCTCAGTTTATCTTTACAGCGAACCTAATAGTAGCTATTTAAAAAATTGTCCCTGATCAAGTTGAAATTAATTAATGAGAATAGGTTAGTTACAAGGATGAACATTAAAAACCTTGGCTCTTTTTTTCCTTGTATGTGGAGGGCTTCAAAAAGTTCATGAAAAGATGGTATTAGAAGATAATGGGCTGAGCCCCGGTGGCGTAGTGGTTGTGCGCGGGACTGCGGCCCACTGGGATGGAGGTTCAATTCCCGCTCACAGGAGCAAAGGCTGGGTCTCCTACTCCCACCACCAGGGCAGTGATGCCTAAAAAATAAATAAAAATAAAAGAAGATAATGGAATTTTTCCACCTACTTTTTGAAGCTCCTTCAACCCTTTTCTCTCTTAGGGAACTCTTTATCACAGAGGTGAAGTTCTCATTGAAAGTTGTCATTTTTGTGGCATACTCATCTAGTAAAAGAGTTGTCATAAGAATATGACTAAGGCAATGAGTGAGAACAATGATCTAGTTAAAATCCATGCGTGCGCTATCATTTTTGCTTCAGTTTCCAGTTTCTTTAATTCTTAGGTGTTTGACCTTTTAAAGACTTGCGTTGTGAAGAGCTTCAAGGATACTCAGCTCCTCCAAGGTTCAAAATTTCTTCAGAATCTAGTTCTTCATAAATCTTGTGTTTCAGCTATGGTCCTAGAAGTGGTGAAAAACAGGTGAGTTGGTGGACCATATCTCTATAGATGTTTTAGTAAGGTGTTTTAGTAAGGTGTTTTACTGTTAGAAATTGCAATGGACTTTATGTCCACTATGGATTGAATTATGTCCCCCAAATATGTGTCATAAACCCTAACCTTTCCACATGCGGCTGTAATCCCACTTGAGAACACACTGTGCTACATGAGTGAGACAAAATTAGTGTCAGGGGTATCTTGAATCGGTCTCCTTTGAAATAAGAAAAAGATTAGGACCAGCAAGCAAAGAGGAACAAGGGAATAGAGAATCCAAGTCACATGAAGATTGCCCAGGAGTAGAAGCTCAGAAAGAAAAGACACGGACCTGTCTCCACAACTGGCAGGGAAGAGAAAGCGTTTCCCTAGAGCCCACTTTTTGAATGTTGCCTATAGCCTCCTAGACTGGGGAAGACACGAGCCTGTGAAAGCCAGAGATACTTGTCACCTTCTCTTACTGCAGCACTTACTCACTAAGAGGTGGCCTCGTGGAGAAGACATGATTACAGCTGTTGGCCTCATGTACGCTTAACAACTGGAAGACAAGCAAGCTTTTTTTCTCCTTAAATTCTAATAAATCATTTATTTGGGGATTTTTACAGCTCTCATAACTATTTATATCCATTAATTGTATCGAGCACATTTGTACATATGTTGCCATCATTTCCAAAACGTTTTCTTTCTACTAAGCAAACTTTTTTTTAAATTGTTTTTGTGGGCATCACTGCCCTCTGGTGGGAATGGGAGGCCCAGCCTTGCTCCTGCAGAGCTGCTGCTGGATTTGAAACTCCAAGCCAGTGGGCTGCAGTCCCGCACTCAACCACTACGCCACCGGGCTCAGTCCTTGGTTCTTTTATAACAAAAATTTGTTTTTATTTCATGGTATAATATTTAAGGCCTCTAAATAATAGTTATCAGACTTTTAAAATCACCTTGTTTGTTCCATCAATATTTTTCCTCAAGTATTTGTTGAGCTGCATTAATGTAGATTGTGTATACACTACCATTATGCACATACTTAATTTTTAAACCGGCCTATTTATTTCCATTATGTATCCCTAAAGATGCACGTGGTATATCCTCTGTCATTTGTAGGTGGTTGGGATTGAAGAAGGAAGCACGTGCTCAGTGCAGTGTTTTGATCATTGCTCTCTGGAGCACATTGTTTAATAAGATGTCAAACTGCTATAAGAATCTGCTCAGAGTCCCATTCACAACTATCCCAATTCTTCAGTGCTGCATTGTAGTTTGGTGTGTTTCCAACCGAGCTCAGTGATGTCAAGGTTACCATAAGCCTATTTTGCGTTTTTGTCAGATGCCATTGACCCAGCTCCAACTCACAGTGACCCCTGTCCAACAGACGGAACTATTGTCGGACCCTCACAGTCACTGCTGTTGAGCCCATGGCAGTAGCCACGATGCCAGTCAGGGTTGCTAAGAAACTTCCTCTTTTGACTCTCTCCCAAGCCTAATATCCTTGGCCTTGTTCTAACTGATGATGTTGATCCTTCTCCATCATCGTTTTCAGTACATGTAGTCAACTTGGTTCATGTGTACTCCATAAATGATCAAAAACCAGTGATAAAAAATTCTCTGGGGGGCTGAGCCCCGGTGGCGTAGTGATTGTGCGCGGGACTGCGGCCCACTGGGATGGAGGTTCAATTCCAGCTCCACAGAGCAAAGGCTGGGCCTCCTACTCCCACTACCCCAGGGCAGTGATGCCCTAAAAAAGAAATTCTCTGGGTTTCGTCTGCTGAACAGATCACTGGTAGCTTTAGCTCATGTTGTTGGAACCAGATCTTTCCTCCTTTTATTCCATAAATATGTCCTGGTGCCTTTGGTTTGGCTGTATGGATCAAAACCTGACTCCTGGTCTTTACCCTTTGCAATGTAGGGAGGGAGGCAAACCACATAATATAAGTATCCTGGGAGAACAGAAGAAGCAGCTAATATATAATTATGAAGTCTTGAGGGAAACTTCAAGTGGTTATTAAGTTGAAACATTTTATTCTGTGTCTATTTTTAAATTGTTTACTTTCTGAATTTTTCTGTCTATGGAGACTACTTCAGTACTATTCTCTGTACTATACATCTTGAAACTTAGAATTCTGTTAGAGAAAGATGTAAGAATAGAAAAGGTGGGAGGAGCGTGTTGTATAGATCACGTTTGGGAAATATGTAACATTGAATGCACTGAATCCAAGGGTAAGGTATCTTACTGAGGTTTTCTGTGTTTCTAAAAAGTTTTTCTAAACTTGGTTTTCTTGCAGTGTTCATAGTTGGGATCATGTTACTCAGGGGCTGGTAGAATTTGGTTTTATTTTAATGGATTCATACGGACCAAAGAAGATCCTTGAAGGAAAAGCTATTGAAACCAGCTCGGGTCTCTCTAGAGCGCCAGTCCATCAAGCATGTAAGCTGGGAGCTAATATTCTGTTGGAAACCTTTAAGGTAAGACTCTAGTTCAGCAACGATTGTCTAATTTTGTGAAATCATACCTGTGAATTCATTACATGCTTCATTTATCTGAGTTTCCAGACAAAGGCACCTGACTAACCACGTAGCCGTTACTGGGGCAGGGGTAGGAATGATACTGAAACACATACCCTTTTGTCCTTTCTTTATGTATTTTATTTCTAGCTCTTAATTTGTGGTCACTTCTTAAAAGTTTAAAGAGGGCTGAGCCCCGGTGGCGCAGTGGTTGTGCGCGGGACTGCAGCCCACTGGGTTGGAGCTTCAAATCCAGCAGCAAGGCTGGACCTCCTAATGCCACCACCAGAGGGCAGTGATCCCCCCCCCCAAAAAAAAAGGAAAAAAAAGTTTGAAGAGAAGATGGCTTTTCTGTGGTTTTCTCTTTTACCAAAGATAAATTATTTCTGATTTTTTTTAATACTACTCCTATCTTCTAGATCACTGAAGAACAGCATGACTTGAAGAGTTCTTAACTGGATTACATGATTTAAGTAATCTGATTCTTTATCAGATTATCAGATAAGTTGTTGATAAATTGAAATAGAAAATTCAATAGAGCCTTCATCCTTATACAGTCCCTGCAAATGGAGTTTGGGCTTCCACTGTCTTCTTTAGCTTTCTGAAAATTGTATTTATGATTTAAGCTCTGATAAAAGTCTCTTCTTCAGGTTTGGGTTTTATTATTTACAATTCTTGGATCACACAGGCTGAAGTCAGAAATATATTTACTTTTTTTTTTTTAAATCATTTTATTGGGTGGGATTTTTTTTTTTTTTTTTTTGGCATCACTGCTCTCTGGTGGTGGGAGTAGGAGGCCCAGCCCCACTGCTGGAATTGAACCTCCATCCCAGTGGGCCGCAAGCCCGCGTACAACCACTACGCCACCAGGGCTCAGCCCTAATATATTTACTTTCAATATATTTAATTTGGATTTAATGTTGGATTTAATTTAATGTTGGATTTGAACCTCCAACCCAGTGAGCTGAAGTCCCGTGTACAACCACTACGCCACCAGGGCTCAGCCCTAAAATTTTTTTTTTTTAATATTTAAAATTTTTTTCTCCTGTTTCTATGAGCATTGGTTATAGATCCAAGTAAAATGAAATCCTTGAAAACTTCAATCTTCTCCATTTATCCTGATGTTGTCTAATGATCCAATTGTGAGGGTTTTGGTTTCTTTTTTTTTTGGGGGGGGGGCATCACTGCCCACTGGTGGGAGTGGGAGGTCCAGCCTTGTTCCTAGAGAGCTGCTGCTGGATTTGAACTGCCAACCCTGTGGACTGCAGTCCCACACTCAACCACTATGCCACCAGGGCTCAGCCCCGATTTTGGTTTTCTTTATACTGCATTGTACTTTTTAATTTTCATCAGTAAATATTTCAAGTCCTCAATTTCAATAAGCAAGCTTTTGTCATCTCAAAGGTAAATAGGTAAGTAAGCTTTCCTCCCATTGGGTGCTGCATTTTCTCCATATCGCCCAGCTTCTCAGATTATGTGTCCAGTATACAGATTGGATAAGTAAGGTGAAAGGACACAGCTCTTTCACATTTGAAAGATTTGAAGCCAGCAGCAGCCCTCTTTGTATTCACATGCCTGCCACTTTTTCTATGTACAGTTTTGCCTGAGCACAATTAAGTATTCTAGAATTTTCATTATTTGACTGTTATCTATAGTTTATAATCCACACAGTTGAATGCCTTTGCATAGTGAGTAAAACACAAGTAAACATGTTTACCTTACTAGTATCCATTTTTCAGCCAAAATCTGTCTGATGTCGCAGCAATATTCCTCATTCCACATCCTCTTCCAAGTCCAGCTTGAATTTCTGGCGATTCCCGTCAATTACCTTCAATAAAACTTGACTTGCGTGTGACACTAGTGATATTGTTTGATCATTTTCACATTCATTTGGGTTTCTGACAAGTAGCTGCCTTCCAAGTTTGTGGCGTTGTCTAGTGTGCTCCCAGTGCTAGTCAGCTTGTTGGAACGCTTCAGTTCCTGCTGCGTTGCTGTCTGTGATGCCGTCAGTGAGTTCCTTCCTTCAGTACCATCACTTCTGGCTCCTCTTAAGATGTTTGAACACTGGCCAGTTGCTTTTGGTACAGTGACTGTTCTTTCTGTCTTCTCTTGATGCTTCCTGCACTGTTCAGTATTTTGCCTCAGGACATCAATATCACAACTTAAGGATTGAATTTATTCTGCAGTTCTTTCAGCTTGGTTACATTAAGAGTATTGCTTCTTTTTGGCTTTCCAACTCCAGGTCTTTTCACATTTTATTGTAATACTTAGTCTTCTTGAGCTGCTCTTTGAGATTTTTTTTGGAGGTGGGGAATCACTGGGCGTAGGAGGCCCAGCCTTGCTCCTGGAGAGCCGCCACTGCTCTTTGAGTTTTGTATTCAGCTCTTTGACTTAATCAGTTCTATCATTCGCATTAGCAATTAAGGGCAAGATTCAGAGTGTCTTCTGATTATCTATGTTCATCTTTTCTTTCCTCACTTTTTGTTGATCTTTAGCTCTTTTTTTTTTTTTTTAAAGGCATCACTGCCCTGGTGGTGGGTAGGAGGCCCAGCCTTTGCTCCTGGGAGCCAGAATTGAACCTCCATCCCAGTGGGCCGCAGTCCCGCGCACAACCACTATGCCACCGGGGCTCAGCCTGATCTTTAGCTCTTTTGTGTGATGATCTTGATATCTCATAGCTCTCTAGGTTTTTGTTTTTCTGTCATTTTTCAGTGAGTCAAATCTCTTCTTAAGATATTCTCTCGGGGCCTGAGCCTCGGTGGTGTAGTGGTTGTGCGCAGGACTGCGGCCCACTGGGTTTGAAGTTCAAATTCAGCAGCAAAGCTGGGCCTCCTACTCCCACCACCAGAGGGCAGTGAGGCCCACAAAACAAAACAAAAAGATATTCTCTCGAGCTGAGCCCCAGTGGCGTAAGCTGGACTGCGGGCCACGGCCTTGGTGGTTCAAATCCAGCGGTGGCTCTCAGGAGCAGCACTGGGTAGCTCCCGCGACCACCAGAGGCAGTGATGCCCCCCCGCCCCCCAAAAAAGATAATTCTCTAGATTTAGGTGGGATATATTCAAAGTCTTATGTTGGTACTCATGTACTTGTTTTAGTTTTGTTCACCTTCAACCTGAAGTTCTCTTGCACATTCAGCCCCTGGTTTTGTTTCGGATAAACATCTCCTTCCACAGATGGAGTCAATTTGATTCCTGTGTAGTCAGTCCGGTGAAGTGTGTGTGTATAACTGTCATTTGTGTTGTTTAAAAAAAGTATTTGCAGTAAAGACATCATTAGTCCTCTGAAGTTTTGTTCTCTCTCTCACTTCATTTCTATCACTTGTGCTATTTTTACAACTACTGATCCATCCTATTTGTCTCCAGCTTTTACATTTCAAACACCAATAATTTTCAACGCATCCTGATTGCTTGTTTGATCAATTCCAAACTGCAGCTATTGTAGAACTCTTCATTTTCTTCATCCTTAGCTCTAGTGCTTGGTGCATAAATTTGAATTATAATTGTATTAAGTGACCATTGTAGGTATAGGGATATTATTCTATTACAGACAGCGTTGTCCTTCAAGATCTCGAAATGTTTCTTTGATGATGAATACATTATTCCTCTTGAGTTTGTCATTCCTTGCCTAGTAAACTATATAATTTCTGGGCTCAAAATGGCCAGTCCATTTCAACTCACTGGTTCCTAGGATAGCAATCCTTATGTATTGCATTTCATTTTTGATGGTTTCCACTTTTTCTAGATTCTTCATACTTTCACATTCCCATTTTTAATGGATATTTGTATTTGTTTCTTCTCTCTTGGTTTGTGCCTTTGGACTCTACTTTCAGGAGTAAGGTCTTCCTCAGTCCTACTTCGAGGGTCTTCCAACTCGAGGGCCTCAATTGGCATGAGAGTTGGTGATGTTTCACTGCTATTCATAAAGTTTTCCCTGGCTAACTCCTCAAAGTGGTAGTTTTTATTTTAAATTCACATACTTCAAAACTGAAGGGGTCCCATATGACTTCACACAGATGTTGACTTAGTTAAGCACATGAAAGAGTATGTAATCTACCTATCAGTCTAAGGTCTCAAATAAATTAATCTTTTAGTCAAAATAATCAAGTGCCAAGTAAGGTTTTAACTAAAATTTACACAAAAATTTAGAACTGGACTTTTCCTTTGGTAACTGCTCTGCTGCTAGAAATTGAAAAAAAGTTATGAAGTTTTTCTTTTTAGGTTTTGAGACATTTCTGTGAGATTTCAGACTTTAATTTTTAAGATAAAGGTTATTTGTACAGTCAGAAGTATGGATACTAGCACGTAGTGAATACCTAAGATAATTACTCCAATTTGACACTGGTCTTATGTGTAACATTATTTTCATTTGATTTGGTTTTTTTAGGCTAATAAACAGTTTTTCCCCTATCCAAACTATTTTCTAACTAACATGCATTGATGCAATTAATCTTTTTTTTTTTTTTTTTAATTTTAGATCCATGAGATGATCAGACAAGAAATTCTGGAGCAGGTCCTCAACAGGGTTGTTACCAAGGCTTCCTCTCCCATCAGTCATTTCTTAGGTATGAACTCCGAGATAAAGTTCCGAGAAATGTTTTAATTTAAATCATAATGACTTGGTCCTAGGAAAACATTATTCCTAGTTTAATGAAATACCTTTGATTACAATGCCAAGAAAACATAGGTCTGCTCATGTTATCTGTGGTTTCTAGAAGACACTGCTTGTCAGGCTGGTCAGGAGCACTGGAGTATAACTACCAAATGCCACCTTCCATTTAATAGCAGCTCTCGCTCTCTCTCTCTCTCTCTCTCTCTCTCTCTCTCTCTCAGTGCCTTTCACATGTGTGCTGTCCCGCTCATTGGCCTCCCGCTCATTATCAGGGCCTATTTTCTGTGGTGGCTTCACAATTTACTGTTTTAACACTTAGCTCCCAATCTGTAAATCCACAGACCTCTCTTTAGTCTTCTGTTTTCTTAATTTCAGCACTGCTTATAGCTCTCCTACACTTTCTTCGGCAGGTTCTCTGGTGACGTTAGTTCTTTTGTATCCTACCAGGGGGCCGTTTTCTTCATTGTCCTTCACCCCTCGTTTCTTTTACCTTCAAATGTCAAGATTTCTCCCACCCCCATTTCACTTTTTAATAATTTATTATACTTCTATTTTTGTTCTTCACAACTCTGTGGGTGTATAATTGAAGTATATATTTAACAATTGAATGAGATGCCATTTTATGTATTTGTGAAACCATTACCACAGTCAAGGTAATGAACATAGCCATCATCCACAAACCTTTTTGGGTGTCCCTTTGTAATGCATACTGCTATGCTTCTCTTTCCTACTCCCATGCCTGGTCTAATCTCCTTTGTGTCATAAAAGTTAAATGGTTCACTCATTTTTTTTTTGTCAACTTATTTCACTCAAGATAATTATCCATGAGTACTATATATTGAGTTTGTAGTAATATTCCATGATACTCAAGAACGAACAACTGGTTTTCCACTCTCTTGTGGATAGGGTGCAGGTTGTTTATTACTTTTAGCTTTTGTAAATAAAGCTGCTATGAAATTCATATGTAAGTCTTTGGGCAGATACATTTTCTTACTTCCCTTGAGAAATCACCTATTAGTGGAGTAGGTAGTTATATGACAGGTTGATCTTTACCATTTTAAGAATTGCTACCCTTTTGAAAAAGGAATTGCACCATTTCAAATTCCCATCAGCAGTATTTTCAATTGCCCTACATGGACTCCAACACTTGGTATGGTCAGTTTTTTTCCTTTTAGACATTTTAATAGATGTGTGGTATATTTCATTATAGTTTCATGTATATTTTTCTAGTTATGTTGAGCATTTTTAAGGTGTGTGTGTGTGTGTGTGTGTGTGTGTGTGTGTGTGTGCATGTGCGCTTTTATCTCTTTTACTCGCTGCCATCTAGCCCATTTTGGAAATTGGGTTGTTAAGAGTTGCTTTTTCAATCATTTTATTAGGAGCTCTTACAGATATTATAACAATCCATAATTCATCTAGATCAAGGGTAGTTGTATATTTGCTGCCACCATCATTTTCCAAATATTTTTTTTTTTTGGCTTGAGCTCATCGATAATCAGCTCCCCTAAGAGCTTTTTATGTTCTTATGCCTGTGTTAAATGCATCTTTTTTTTTTTTTTTGTGGGCATCACTGCCTCTGGTGGTCGTGGGTACTACCCAGTGCCACTCCTGAGAGCCGCCACTGGATTTGAACCACCAAGTGCGTGGGCCACAGTCCTGCACTCAACCACTTAACGCCACCAGGCCTCAGGCCTGTTAAATGCATCTTTGCAAATGTTTTTCCAATCTGTGATTTGGTTGTTAATTTTTGTAATGTATTTTGAAGACCAAACATTTTTAACTAGATAAGAGCTAATTAATTTCTCTGTATAGCTCTTGAATTTTGTATCATATGAGGGGCTTCAAAAAGTATATGGAAAATTCTATTATTTTTAGTTCTGTTTAATGAACTTTTGAAGCCCTTTGTCCATAAGAAACGTTTGCCAAATCTGAGATCACTAATAATTTCTCGTAGAAGCTTTAAAGTTTCAGTTCTGACACATGCATCCATTTTTAAAAATTTTTTAAATTTTAAATTTTGTGTAGGATGTGAAATAAGGAAAAGATTATTTTTTCTTTCTTTTTTTATTGCATGTGGCTATCCAATTGATAAAGCACAATTTGTTAAAAAACATTGTTCTTTTTTCACCAAGTTACAATGACAGATACTTCATGGTTTTATTTAGCTTGGAAATATGAATATATTATATGCTGTGTATCTAGGCAGTGCTACTTCCTTTCTTCAAGTAGTTTTAATTTTTATACTCATATTTTTTAAATCATTTTATTGGGGCCTTGTACAACTCTTCAGACAATCCATACATCCACTCATTGTGTCAAGCACATTTGTACATTTGTTGCCATCATCATTCTCAAAACACTTACTTTCTACTTAAACTTTGGTATCAGCTCCATATTTTTTCTCATGAGTCCTTGAAAATTTACAAATTAGTATTTTTTCATGCCTTACACTGACTGAGGTCTTCCTTCACTCGCTTTTCTCTTTTCTGCCTCCATGAGAGGAGATTATGCTCATATTTTTAAAAGCTCCTGATTATATTGACCACAGGAAAATTATATAGGAAAAATTTATATATATATTTATATATATATATATATTTGGGTGGGGGGGGCATCACTGCCCTCAGGTGGTGGGAGTAGGAGGCCCAGCCTTTGCTCCGTGGAGCTGGAATCGAACCTCCATCCCAGTGGGCCGCAGACCCGCACACAACCACCACTACACCACCGGGGCTCAGCCCGAAAATTGATATTGTTATATAAATTTATATTGATTGAAATTAATTAGCTTTATTATGAGTCTATTTTAAGACTCTTTTATTCCTATAATCTATATATTTATTTTATGACTAAACATGCAGCAGTTTAACCTACCAGTCTAGTATTCTGAAAATACTGTTCTATAAAATACTCCATAAAAAAAAAAAATAGGCTAAGCCCTGGTGGTGTAGTGGTTGAGTGCGGGACGGCGGCCCACAGGCTTGGCAGTTCATTCCAGCAGCAGCTATCCAGGAGCAAGGCTGGGTAACTCCCATGACCACCAGAAGGCAGTGATGCCAAATAAATGAATGAATGAATATAAAATAATGCTCTATAAAATTGCTATTGTCTTCCTACACTATAGGTTCTTGGTAGTTTGATCCTAACCTACCTTTGCAACATTACGTTTAATTACTTATTTTTCTGAATCTATTATCTCAGCTCTAGTGTTTTTTTTTAAAAAAAATCATTTTGGGGGGTGGGGGGCTCTTACAGCTCTCATCACAATCCATACATCCATCTATTATGTCAAGCACATTTGTACATATGTTGCCATCATCATTTTCAAAACATTTTCTTTGTACTTGAGACCTTGACCACCTCTTTCCCCCGCCCCCTCATGAACCCTTGATAATTTATCAAATTTTTTTCTTTTTCTTCCCCCATGTCTTACATTGACTGTTGTCTTCCTTTACCTACTTTTCTTTTGTGCATTCCTTAGGAAGGTATTCTATGTAGATCATTGTGATAGTTTCTACCTTTCTCCCCACCTTACCCTTAACCTTCCTGGTATCTCTGTTCCTCATTATTGGTCCTGAGGGGTTTATCTGTCTGGATTCCCTGTGTTTATAGCTCTTATCTGTACTAGTGTAGATGCTCTGATCTAGTCAGGTTTGTAAGGTAGAATTGGGGTCATGATAGTGGGGGGGATGGAAGCATTAAAGAACTAGAGGAAAGTTGTATGTTTCATTGGTGCTATACTGCACCCTGACTGACTTGTCTCTTCTGTGTGACCCTTCTGTAAGGAGCTGTCCATTGTCTACAGATGTGCTTTGGATTTCTGCCCCTCATTCATATTGGTATGAGTGTATGTTTGGATCTTTGATGCCTGATACCCAATCCCATCGACAACTCATGAACTTGCAGGATGGTGTGCTTCTTCCTAGTGGGATTGTTGCTTCTCTGCTACATGGCTACTTGTTTAACTTCAAACCTTTAAGACCCCAGACACTGATATAGTCAGGCAGTTTCAGCTTTCTTCACCACATTTGCTTATGCACCCATTTTGTCTTTAGCGATCATGTCGGGAAGGTGAACTTCAAGGAATGCTGGTTTATTAGAACAAAGTGTTCTTGCGTTGAGGAAGTACTTGAGTCAAGACCCATTGTCCATCTGCCACCTTAATACTTAACATATAAATATATGTACATAAATCTATTTCCAATCATTATATATAAATACATTTACATATGTACATGCCAGTATGTATACCTCTGTAATGCCGATCCACCTCCTAGTTGTTTCCTCTATTTCCTTTTCCTTTCTTGTCCCACTGTCACGTTTGTTGGGTTTGAGTAACTCTTTGTGGGTACACTGCCCTTGATTAAGCTGCAGTAGGCATCCTACGCCCTTCTCTCCATTGATTTTAGTTCACTTGTTGTTCCCTTGCCCCTGGGTTGGTTGACACCCCCCTTCCTTCCCCCTACCTCCCCCCTACTGTGTCCCCTTTGGAACCATTGAGCCCATTGTTTTTTCCTCCAATTGTTTATCCTGCCTATCTTATCTAGATAGACTTGAAGAGATAATAATAAGCACAAAAACAAGACAAAGCTCAACAAGACACCAAAGAAGACAAAACAAAACAACGATGATAGAAAAGAAAACCAATGGCAAAAAAAAGGGGAAAGCCTATGAATAGTTCCAGGTCTGTTTGCTGACCTTTAGACGTGTTTTCAAGTTTAGTTTGATGGGGTGCCTCTTCTGCTCACAAAGTCTATTTTTGGTATTCCCCAGGGATTTCATTGCTTTGTTCCCCTTGCTGCTTTGTTGCACACCTTTAGTGTTTTGCCCCATTGTGATGGTCATATTGGGCACAGTTCCCACACTGTATCTCCAGTGTCATCCCCAGTAGCGTGATGGGTTAGTGAGGGGCATTGTTTCATGGTGGGGTCGGCCCTATGGTTCTCTGTGTGCATTGACTGCTCTGAACAGGAATATCATCCTTAGGGCTTGGTCGGCCAGAAAGTGCCCCACTCTGTCTCCTTCCTTCTTCATTTGCTCATGTGTGCTCTGATCAGTTGGGCCCCTCTTACTGAGCAGTAGCTTCAGTGTTGTCCGGTGTGCATGCTTCTGGGGAGGAGGTCCATGTAGTTGGGATTGGTATCGGCCCCATAGATCTCTCTATTGGGTCCGTACTACATGCTGGTATATTGCATTGTCATCTTCGCTCACCAGGTTGAAGCCTGGTGTCTCTCTCTCTCTCTCTCTCTCTCTCTCTCCCCTGTGGCGATATAAACAATACCCTCAAAAACAAACAAGATAAACCATACCCTCCCCTTGGGTGGATTAGTGCTTTGCTCCCCCTGCTACCCATGTCAATCTTTTTCTCTCTTCCCCTCTTATTTAGCTGGCTGTCATATGTATCCCTGGTTTCGCCCCTGCCGTATACCTGGACCTCACCCCAGGAATACATGTGTATAGTAATTTTTGCCATATGTCCCTTTTGCATTTTTTAACCTTACCTCAGTGGACTCATGTTGTACTAGTCCTTTTGTTCTTGCCTTACTTCACGTAGCTTAATTTCCTCCAGTTCTTCCCATGGAACACTGTGCTTCATGCATTCATCACTGTTTTTTAGGTATGCATAGTGCTCCATTGTATGCTTGTACCAGCTTTTTAACCCATTCATCTGTTGATGGACATTTGGATTGTTTCCAACTCCTTGCAATTATAAACTATGCTACAGTGAACATTGGAGCATAGATGTCTGGCCATGGTTTGTTTCTTGCTTTTTCTTGTTATATGCCCAATAGGGGGATTGCTGGGTCATATGGTAGCTTGGTTTCCATCTGTTTTAGGTATCGCCAAATCGATTTCCATAGAGGCTGTACATACCTACAGGTCCACCAGCAGTGGATGAGAGTTCCTATCTCCCCACAACCCCTCCAACACTTGTTACTTGCTAAGTTGTTGAATTGGGCTATATTTGAGGGTGTTAGATGGTAGCTCATATTTGTTTAAATTTGCATTTCTTTTATGACCAATGATCACGAACATTTTCTAATGTTTATTGTCCATTTGCGTTTCTGCCTCTGTGAAACTTCTGTTCAGGTCCTTTGCCCACCTCCTCAGTGGACTATTAGTTTTTTTCTTTTTGGAGATAGCAGAGTACTGTAGATGTTAGTAATAAGGCCTTTGTTTGATGTGTCTTTAGAAAGCTAAAGATGCTTTCTCAGTCATTGGCTTTTTTATTGCTTTCGGTGAATTCTTTTGATGTCACAGGTGTTTTATCTTCAGTGTATCCCACTTATCAATTTGTGCCTCCTCTGTATTTGTGTCCTTCCCTATTTCTGATAGCCTATATATTCCCTGCACCAAAGTTCTCAGGTTGGTTCCAATTTCCTCATTGATGACCCTAATAGCTTGGGGTTTTATCTCAAGGTCTATGATCCGCTTTGAGTTTATTTTTGTGCATGGAGTAAAGTAAGGGTCTTGCTTCATTTTTCTCCAGGTAGATAATCATTTTTTTCAAGCAACACTTAGCACACGTAATCTGCTTTCCATTTCTTGAAATAGTGTTCTGTGGTTTTCCTTGTACAAATCTTTTGGTTTTTTAGTCAACTATATCCCTAGATATTTCAATTTGTGCTTGGCTATTGTGAAGGGTACTACCTTTTTGATTGCCTCTTCTGTGATGTTGTCTGATGTGTATAGCAGTCTGATAGACTTCTGTTTGTTCATCTTATATCCTGCCACTCTGTGACAGTCCTCTATCACTTCCAACACTCTACTTATATAGTTTTTGGAATTTTCTATATAGAAAATCATAGCATCTGTGAATAACAATAGCTTCACATCTTTCTTCCCCAGATGAACACCTTTGCTGTCTTTTCTTTTTCTTTCATTGTTATCTGGGACCTCCAGGATGATGTTAAATAAGAGTGGAGACAAGGGGCATCCTTGTCTGGTCCCCTTTTTCATTGCGATTATTTTTGTCTTTTTCCATTGGCTACCACACTGGCTGTTGGTCTTTCATATATAGCTTGTTTTATATTGAGGAACTATCTTTTTGAGTGTCTTAAACAGAAATTGGTGTTGGATGTTGTTGAATGTCTTTTCCTCATCTATTGATAGTATCATGTGGCTTTTATAGTTTTTCATGTCAATGTGGCAAATAATACTAATAGTATTCAGTAGTTGAACCATCCCTGTAACCCTTGTATGAATCCCACATGTCATAAAAAATAGAATTAAATAACAAGATTTTCCATGAACTTTTCAAAATCTCTTGTCCAAGAAGACCTTTGCTTGTACATCTAAATGTTGTCCATCTTCCCAAACATTGCTTAATTCTCTCCTCTTTGCTTTTATAAAACACATCAGCTTTTGATGATTCTCTGAACATCTGTTGAAACTCTCTTTTTACCATTTGCTAGGTAAAACATCAGGTTTGGAATTATGAGCGAATCTAATTCTTCTACTTACTCCAAGGTCTTTAAAATAAAGAAAACAGATTTCAGTGTGCATATCTTGTCTTTCACGACATCAGGGGCATTTCTTCCAACAAATCTTAAACAATTTTATTTGTGCTTTTTTAATGTCTCTTCCTATTTGGGGATTCCACTCACATTGTTCTGATCATTGGCTGCCTGTGTGTGCACTAGTGCAATCCTGGGTGAGCTGCTTCCTGCCCTAGTAGGAAAGCTGCTTTAGCAGCTGAGTATTTTGGCAATTTTGATTGTCTTCTGCTGGGTATTTTGGCAATTCACTGCTTCACATGTCTTTTCATTCGTTGTTTTCATTCAGTTTCTTCCTCAAATTGATAGTTAACTATTTACTTAGTCTTTCCTTTGAAACTTAACATTCAGAATTAATTTTCATTCATTATCCATTTCAATTGTTTTCCTGGGGCTCTGGGGGTAGAGGATTTGGGTAGCATATCTGGCTAGTTCTCCATCTTGCAGGAAGTCTACAGATTATTAAAATTATTTTTTAACTTTTTATTATGAATGAGGTGAAGGTTTACAGAGGAAATCAGTTTTCCATTCACCGTTGTATACACATTTTATCGTCATTGATTGTAACTCGAGATGAAGCTCACAAATCTCCCTTCCTGTGTTTCCCATCCCCACTCAGCCTTCTTTTCTAACCCTCCCTGCTTTCTAAACTCTGACCTTGGACAAAGGCTGCCCTTTGGATCTGGAATGATTGTTCAAAGGAGTATGTGCCTGCTGAGAGTTATTGTTAACTCAACAGACTTGTCAGTTGTTTGGCTAAATATTGGACCATGAAGTGTGTTAGTCTGGGTAGACTAGAGAAACAAATTGAGGGAGACTCGAATATGTATATGTAAAAACTTTATGTCAATGATAATTGTGTACTGAGGCAGTGCTACCTCCTTTTTTCAAGCAGTTTTCATTTTTAGACTTATATTTTTAAAAGTTTAAGAATCCTGCTTATTGACATGAAGCAGAGAACCAATAGAGAGGTGTGCGGAGCCAGCCCCAATGCCAGCTACGTGGCCCTCCTCCCCAGAAGAGTGCTCTTTACAGGACAGACTGAAGCGACTGCGCTGGGAGAGAGGCACATCTGATCAGAACACACTGGAGCCAACTAAGAGGGAAGGAGAGAGAGGGGAAGGCATCCTGGCCCATCAAGCCCCGAGGACTATATTCCTGCTTGGAGCAGCCAATGCACAGAGAGGACCATCGGGCCAGCTCCACCAAGCAATACGGCATCCCCTCACTGACCAGGAGCGCTGCCCAGGACAACACTGGAGACACAGTTGGAGAATTGGGCTCAATCTCACGCTACCACACCTGGGCGAAACGCAAAGGACATGCAACAAGAGGAGCAAAGCAATGACCTCAGGGATTCCCCTGAGGAATCCCCAAAATAGACTTCGGGGGCAGGGCATGACACCTCATTAGACTCAACTAGTAAATACTCTGAAAAGTCAACAGATGTGGAACAGGCTTTTCTTTTCCATTTTTTTTCTTTCAAATTAGGTTATGTTTTGGGGGCATCACTGCCCTCTAGTGGTGGGAGTAGGAGGCCCAGCCTTGCTGCTGGATTTGAACCTCCAGTCTAGTGGGCTGCAGTCCCGCGCACAACCACCATGCCACCGGGGCTCAGCCTCAAATTAGGTTAATGTAATTATATCTGTTAGAGATTTATACACAATTAACAAATTTATAAAGAGTTGCCAATTCTTGTGCAGCTTCATAACCATTTTTTCATAACCATTTTTACATAGTTGAAAATTTTGTTGTGAAATAGGATCTATAAAACCTATTACAGGGGCTGAGCCCCGGTGGCGTAGTGGTTGTGCGCAGGACTGCAGCCCACTGGGTTGGAGGTTCAAATCCAGCAGCAAGGCTGGGGCTCCTACTCCCACCACCAAAGGGCATTGATGCCCTAAAAACAAACAAACAAACAAAAAACCTATTATAAAAAAGAAATAGGGTCTATTTCTTTTAGAAAGCATCAAAAAGAAAGAAAGCATCACAATTATTTTAGGCAAAATAATGTTTATAAGTCTGCATGCAAGTGAGTGGGCTCGCAAACATCTTTCTTCTATACACTATTGGAAAAATAATAGGAAAATAATTATTAAACTGAATGAGGACGTATTTTGTGTACTTCTCAAATTCATCTAATACTTATTTGTTGTAGAATCTGTGCCATTGCAAGGGGTCCACACCCGATTATGTAGTCCTATAAAATAAGTGGTAACCAGATTTGACATATTAGAGTTACCTTGCTGCAGGATATATCAAGGAAGTCTTATTACACTGAAAGTTTATAATATGGTTCATATATCTTAGAAGAGACTTCATTCTCTTCACACAGAAGATGCTGATTTCACTTTAATATTCAGTAAAATGCCTTTAGTAGTGTTGCTGTTTTTGTTTTGTTTTGTTTAAGTCTGATGGCAACTTGCGAAAGTGGCTAATATTTGTGTTCATTATCTGAGAGTGTACCCTGGAGTTCAACAAAGATGGTTTGGCTGCCTCCAGCTCAGAAGCACACTTCTCCAAAGAATGGACTACTGGCCACTGATGCCAGCCCTGGAAGCAGACTGCTAGACTGCCCACCACCAACTCAGCAGGGAGATGCTCCATGAAGAGCAGACTCTGAGCTCCCTCAGAGACAAGGGCACAAAAATGAATGTCCAATAGAATTTTAAAATGCAATGTTTAAAAATTTCCCCAAGCTGTGAATATTTTTTGTCCAGTCTCTGGTAAAATAGTGCATTCCATCAGTCTAAATGGTATTTAGAAATGCTGTTGTTCTTGGTGCTGAAAACAGGTAAACTCTAACTCAAACAGCACAAAGTGGTAGCAGTTACCTATTTCATAAAAATCTTTGGTGAGATGTAATCCTGCAGAAGCCTCTTCACTTTGTTTCCCTCCTTACCATACTTCTAGTATTTTCGCAGAGAAACCACAAGAACATAATGAAGGACAAGCAGGCTTCTTGCATCGCTGCATGACCTGTTGCAAGTCAGATTTCTCTTGGAGAGTGATACTGCTCTGACAGGTGACCACCACATAGGAGATTTACTTAAAGCTGGATCTGGACCCATTTGTCTTCTGAGGAATTTTTCTACATGCCCAAGAGTTGCTTCTTCTGAAATTCAGACAAACTTCTTTTTCAGTGGCTTCAAGTGTCCTGTGCCTTCATTTGCACCAATGAACTCCAGTAATAGAAACATGTCAAGTTCAGGTTGAATCCGAAACACTGAGACTGGTTGTTGTGGAACAGCGGGGTTAGGTACTTCTCGAATTCTTTCTTTATAGAAATCATGATTTGTGGTTTTTTTCTCTTTCCTTCAGATCATTCACTAACTTGTACACTATTATAAAGAAGTGGTGTTTGATGTACTACTTTGTTGTATTTTGGACATCTGTTGCTATAGTAAAAATGTCTCACCGTGTAGCTTTTCCAAAGGTATGAAGACACTCAGTAATGGTAGTTCCACCTATTAAGTAAACTTTGCAGCTGGAACACAAGATATATGGCGTCGCTCAGAGAGTTTAATTAGACTCCTCCTCTGACTCTGGTCGGCCCCCCTCCAGCCTCTCTCCCGAGAGAGAGTGCTTCAACTGTTCCTCTTCCTCCTCCAGCTCCTTGTCCTTGTCTCTGCTCAGGTAGCAGCTAGAGGGGCCAGGAGTGTGAGCAATCGGGTCCCCTGCCTCGGGGACAGGCGGCAGGCCCTCCTCATGGGCAGCAGGCAGTCGAGTGAGAGGAGGCAGTGGGTGGGGCGCGAGGCAGGGACTAATCACCCAGGTGGCCTGCCTGGTGCAGGCCCTTCCGTGTTCCAGACTGAGGCAAGCAAGCTTTTCTTTCTTGTTGTTGTTTAGTTTAATTTTTGTTTTTTCATGTCTTATCTAGATAAAATAGGCAGGATAAACAATCCCGAGTGGGAAGCAACCAATGGGACTGACTGGGCTGGGACTGGGGGCGGGGGTGGAGGGTCAACCTGAGGGGGGAGGTGGGCAGAGCCAACAAACCCAGGGACAAGGGAACACTAAACATTCTAAAATTGATGATGAGGGGCGTAGGATGCCTGCTTTGATCGAGTGCAGTGTACCAAGAAGAATTCATGAAAACCGAATGAAGGTCGAACATCATAGTGGGACAGTAAAAGGAAATAGAGGAAAGAACTAGGAGGCAAAGCACATAGAGGTATAAATACAGGCATGTACATATGTAAGCATATTTATAAATAGTGATAAGGACATAGATCTATGTGCCTATGTTACATATGTATATGTTATATGATTAAAGTATTCATTCCCTCAATGCAAGAACACTTTGTTCTCATAACCCGACTGCATTCTGTGACACTCACTTTCACAACATGATCACTGAAGACAAAATGGGTGCATAAACAAATCTTGTGAAGGAAGCTGATGGTGCCCAACTATTAAAAGATGGAGCGTTTGGGGACTTAAGAGCTTTAAGATAAATAAGCACATCAGCCTATGTGATGTCAGTGGGATCAGGCATCAGAAGACCCAGAATAAACATTTCATCATGCAAACAAGGGGGGTGGTGGAGAGGAGACCCAAAGCCCATCTGTAGACAATTGCACATCCTCTCACAGAAGGGTTGCAAGTTAAAGGATGATCCAGCCAGGGTGCAGTAAAGCACGAATGAAACAATAAGCCTTCCTCTGGTTTTTTAAAGTTCCTTCATCTCCCCCCACGGCCCCCACTGCATGACCCCAATTCTACCTTACAAATCCGGCTATACCAGAGCATGTGCACTGCTACAGATAAGAGCTCTCAACATAGAATCTAGGACAGATAAACCCCTCAGGACCAAACCTGAGAGTAGTGATATCTTGAAGGTAGGGGGATGGTGTGGGTAGAAAGGGGAAACAATCACAATGCTCAACTTAGAACTGCCACCAGTTCTAAGCCCCCAGCCCCCAGGGGGCTGAACAACAGTAAGGAAGGAAGACCGTGGTCGGTGTAAGATATGAAAATAATTTACAAATTATTAAGGGCTTGTTGGGGGGCGGGGAATGAGCTGATATTAAGGGTTCAAGTAGAAAGAAAAAGTTTTGAAAAGGATGATATGTGCTTGATACAATGGGTGTATGGATTGTTGTAAGAGCCCACAATAAAATGTTTTAAACCCCCCCCAAAAAAACAACAAAGATTTCTGGTTTTATTGACCACAGGAAACATTTATATTGCTGTATATGGAAGTAGGGATTATATTGCTGTATATGTAAGGAGTCCTAGTAACTTTGAAGGGTAAGTTGGGGACTGCTAATTTTAAGAGTGCCTATTCAAATTCACTTGCAATTTGCTATCTGCTCCTAGAAATCTTTACAACCTCAGAAACCCTGCGCTCAATGGCTGAGTCTGGCTGTTTTTTATTGTCATGCTTCTATTTATTTGAGAAAGGAAACAAGGCATTTTATCATTTTTGCTCCATATTTATTTGCATCTTATTTGAAATATCTAATAATTTGAGATCATTGATTCAAGGTTCTTTTCCCCCCTAGACTTGCTTACAAGTATCGTCATGTATGCACCCTTAGTTCTTCAGAGTTGTTCTTCTAAAATCACAGAGACCTTTGATTATTTGTCCTTTTTGCCCCTTCAAACTGTGCAGGGTCTACTTAAAGCAGTGCAGGTAAGTCCACTCGCTCCCAAGTAGCTTGCACAAGGAAAGGTTTAACTGTCTAAGGGAAGTCTGATGCATTTCCTTATAGATCTGTTCCCCTGGATTTAAAAACATACACTTCGTTATAAAAGGGCTGGTGAACCAAACTGGGCCATTTCCCTAGATCCTTCTTTGTTACGTTGCAATTCTCTCTCCTTTGACTTTTTCAAATCAGTGAAGTGATTGAAAGCCCCTTAGAAAATTATTGAGATGAGTACGAATACAGAGATATTCACAACTAGTTTCAGTGCAGTATTTCAAAGAATGTTTCTCTCCGTACTACAGAGTACAGTAAATACTGAAGCATGTGTATAACTGGAACCAAGGTGCTTTACATAAACCAAGTGGTAGCAGTATTGAGGAGAGATAAGCCATGGCTAATGGACTTGTTCTGTTTTTTGTCACACACCGATTCTTCCTCTTTCAGCCCCTTCTCAAAGTGAGCATGTCAATGAGAGACTCCCTGATCCTTGTCCTTCGGAAAGCTATGTTTGCCAGGTACGGAGCACCCTCTAAAGTCAGAGGAGCTGAGTACCACCTTCTAATGCTGGGGCTGAAGTTCACAGCAGGCATGCATCTCTGTCAGATCAGGCATTGTGCTAAGTGCCTTGTGTGCCCTCATTTTATCCCGAGAGCAGCCCTATGAAGTGAGAGCTGTTACAATTGCTATCTACAAATAAGGAGATAAAGACCTCGAGAAGATAGTGACTTTGCCAAGGTGGTAGAACTAGGATTTGGACGCAGGTCTAACATCAGAACTCTGCAGTACCACTTCTAGAACAATCACCAAAATAAGAGTGCCATGCCAAAGACTCCAGAGGGAAAAACACCTCAGTTAGGAAGAATATATTCACGAAACTCAGTTTAGCAAACATTGGTATTAGAGTCTCCTGGTTAGTATGACGATCAATTGTTAAGGGACCCAAGTTCTGTTAGAGGTTCAACCAATGCCTCCTGACCTCTCTTCCTTTATTTCTTAGTATATAATACACATAAACAAAATGATAATACTGCCTCCTAAAAATTGTAAAGACTTAAGATGCCCAATTAATATCAGAGGACAAAGTATAAAACACTCAAGGGAATACTGAGAAACAACTCAAAAAATAGTCACACAATGTTATCCCTGCACTAGAATTGCCAGTTTATTACTTCTCTCTAATGGCCATAGGCGGAGGACAGTATAGACAGTTCCAGATGTCATGACATCTACAGCTTGAACTACTCATGCCTCAGTGAGAAGATGGTGTGTGCTATATTTGCGATGGAGGGTTTACCGAGCACTGCATTCTTCTGTGAAGAGATAGGAGACACAGGACAAGAAGCCCTCTGAGGACCCCCGATAGAAATCAGCCAACATCTTTGTGATTCAGTACTTCCCATTGCACTTGTCGCAGTCTCTCGACACTCCTACTCACAGACGATGCACAGAATAGAAGCAAATCCAGATAGTGTCATGAGGTTAACTGGGGTCAAAGGAGCCCCAGTGGGCCTGTGGCTATGCGCTTGCCTGCGCACCAAGAGGTGGGTGATTTGTACCCACCAACCGCTCCCTGGCGAAAAATGGGGTGTGGTGGTGGGGGGGTGGTAAATGAGCTGAATTCCTATAATGCTAATTGCTTTCAATAGCTGATCCTTGTTTTTAAGTATGCACCTTGAGTTAGGATTGCTCTGCACTTCATGGTTTATGCACATACCTTGTTTGTGTGGAAAACTAACTGAATTATTCTGACCCAGAAACCAGCCCTCTGAAATCAGAATTATTTGTTCATTTCCTCTCTCTTTCTGAGCCAGCCAGCTTGCTGCCCGGAAATCTGCCGTGGCCGGGTTTTTGCTGCTCCTGAAGAACTTTAAAGTCCTGGGCAGCTTGTCGTCCTCTCAGTGCAGCCAGTCTATTGGGGCCAGTCAGGTAAGAAGGCGCTCAAACTTGTCCCGTGTGTCTTGATGCAAGGGTTGGCGAGGTGCCAGCCGTTGGCTTTCACTCTGCTTGGCTCCTAGAAACAGCACCGTGACGGTGACAGTGGTGAGCACGGGAGCCCATTTCCCAAAGGCTGTCTGGGGTCTCATAGAGGGTAGGCGTTGGTCTGGTGTGGCTATTGAACTGACACTTGATAGAATTGAGTTATATCTAAAGTGACCAGATGTCCCGTTTTTTAACAATTTAACAATGTCCCACAGCGTTTTAAAGTTAAAATAAATATATCACAATACTATTTTTGCATTCTACGAAAATTTTTGTTGCTCCATATAGACCAAATTTTTCATGAAGAACATCCTCCCACCCACCCACCCCCATCCCAGTCAATGATGTCCCACTTAAAATAGGGTCTCTTTATAGCCCAAGTGCAAAATGTACACTGGAACTTGGAAACTATATGAAATAAAAGAATGTAATATGTCTTATTAACCTTTTAGAGAGGACTACATGTTAATAAACTGATATGGTTTCAGATATATTGGATTATCTAAAATACATTTTTTAATGAATTCACCTGTTTGTACTTTCCTTTTTATGTAACCTCTAGAAAATTTTAAATTGTATATGTGGCTTGTATTTTCTGTTTTTCATAATATTTTCTCTTGGGCAATAATGCACTAGATGTGGTGCTATGTGCTTTCCATTAATTATTTCACTGAGCCATCACAGTAATCATCTGAAGATAGATGGTGTTATTAACTTCATTTTAAAGAGGAGGAAACTGAGACTGAGAGAAGTTAAATAACTTGCCTAAGGTCATAGAACTACTGAGTGATAGAGTGATACAGAAAGAGAATTTAAACCCAGGCAGTTTGCTGGCATGGTGGCTAAAGTGAAAACTGTTCACCCAGAGGTCAGCAGTTCAAACTCACCAGCCACCCCATGGGAGAAATGTAAGGCAGCCTGCTTCTATGAAGCTTAAAAGCCATGGGAACCCTGGGAGTGGTTTTACTCTGCCCTGTACAGTCCATATAAGTTGAGTCGACTTGGTAACTCTAAGTTCAGGCTTTGTGTTTTGTCTGCTTAGTCCTGACTCTCGTTCTGCGGGAGTTAGAAATCGGTGATCTTTTTGTGTTGTTCTCAACATATGGAAGTTTATTGCTTCGCAGTCATACAATCAAGCCCTAACAAGACATTTTATCAGCAAGGTGACGCATGCATTTCCCTTATTTTGTTTGACAGGACAAAAAATGAATGTGTTGTGATCCAAGGTAAAGAGGTTGCTTAGTTTTGAATATTTACTGGCATGATGATACGTGCAAGAGCACTTTATTAAAAATTACCAATAACTTTCATAGATCAGAATTCTTTGAGCAACTATCCTTAAAATAAGGACTTCTTATAGTCTCAGCTAGATTGTTCTTTTTTTTTTGGGGGGGGGGGGGCATCACTGCTCTCCGGTGGTGGGAGTAGGAGGCCCAGCCCCACTGCTGGAATTGAACCTCCGTCCCAGTGGGCCGCAGTCCCACGCACAACCACTACACCACCGGGGCTCAGCCCAACATTGTTCTTTTAAAAAACTTTTCAAAAACCCATTTTCTTGAGGACTCCTCCAACTCTTATCACAATCCATACATCCATCCATTGTATGCAAAGCACTTTTGTGCATTTGTTGCCGTCATCATTCTCAAAACATTTGCTTTCTACTTAAGCCTTTGGTATCAGCTCCTCATTCTTCCCCTCCCTCCCCCTCCTCCCTCAGAATTGATCTTTTTAAGGAAATCAAATGGGATGATGGTTCTTCAACACATCCATTTCTAAGTTAAAAGCTCTATACCTACCTACTTCTAAACCTCTCAGGAATCTGTAGAAGCTTGTGTTCTTTGTAAAGCTAGATTCTTCTAGTTACTGTAGGCACGTAAGTATTTTAGGCTTTTTAAGTAAAACTCAGCATACTATGGCTGCAGGATTCAAGTGGCATGAACTAATCAGTGTTTCTTCCTCGGCCGCTGACATTGGGAAGAATTGATCTTGTCAAAGTGCGTGTAAATTCTCCTAACTTCAAAGCAGAATGAGAGCCACACTTATCACAGCGTGGGAGTCATTATAATGCCTGCCTCGCTTTTGTGTTTTGTTATGTGAGAAAAACCTAATCTATGTTTCTTTGATCAAGAATATACTCGAGTTGCTTCTTTAATGGATGCTAGTTTGGTAAAGACACGAACCAGCTTCTCTCTCCTCCAGGTTCACGTGGATGTTCATAGCCGTTACAATTCTGTTGCCAATGAAACGTTTTGCCTTGAGATCCTGGATAGTTTGAGGAGGTGCTTAGGCCAGCAGGCTGACGTTCGAATCATGCTTTATGAGGTGAGTCGGTGAAGAGGATGGAGTACAGTACCTCCCAGCAACCCTTTTTCTATTCTTAATGACATTTTTTAATGATTATATAGTAGAAATATTCTTATTTGATGCAGTTAGGACCAGCAGATAATAGTGGTTAGCCAGAATTGTTTAAGGTTGGGAATTATCAAAGAGAGTTTTCTATAAAGGGTAAATGCACATTAAGAAAATATCCCGGGCTGAGCACCGGTGGCGTAGTGGCTGTGCACGGGACTGCAGCCCACTGGGACGGAGGTTCAATTCCAGCAGTGGGGCTGGGCCTCCTACTCCCACCACCGAGAGCAGTGATGGCCCCCCCCCCCAAAAAAAAAAAAAATATATATATATATCCCAAAACTGTTCTGCCCAAGCCTACAAGTCCAACATTAGCCCATATGTCCGACACCAATCCACAAAGTCCTCCTCCATGTTACAAAGCACACACAATGACACCAACTGCAGGAGGAAAGCAGAATCAGTGAGCATGTATGCATCTCAGCACTGGCAGGGGTCTCCATGCGGCTGCTTCAGCACCCAGGGCTGCATCAGGGTAGGTCCATGTGGCTTCTCCTCAGGCATGTGTCACAGGAAGTGAGCCAGCTGAACCTGGGAACTGGCTAAGGCAGCCGCACCCTGGTCCGACCATCAGAAAGCAAGAGACCCAAGAACTAGAAAGGCGAGAGTCACCAGCCATTTATCTCTCTATCTTTCAATTAGCCCCACGTGTTTATCAGCTAGGTTGGCACAATAAAACGTAGCTATCTTATTCCATTTCTTAATTTAAAAAGAAAGTTTTGCCTATGCTTATTTGTTTTTTGGGCTTTGGGTCTTTTCCTCTCAAAGATAAAGTTGTCCAGTATCTTTCCTGAGATTCAAAATCTCCATAGGATTTTGACCTGTTCTTTAAGATAGACATTTCAGATAGATTTGGGGGTGGTCGTTTACGTTTGGCTGCCTAGAGACAGCGTGCATTTTTGAAAGCACTAGACACTAGGTGGAAAGACTCTTCTAAAAGAAAAGGCTGCTGATGTGGGGTAAGAGAAAAGAAGGACCCCAGACCTTCCTTGCAGGGCAGAGGCAAGGCCACCGTTGGGAGGGTTGTGACAGGGTGGTTGAACTGGTGCTCAGTGACCAGAGACCTTTCTGTTACTTAGGCCAGTGGTTCTCCGCCTTCCTAATGCTACGACCCTTTCGGACAGTTCCTCATGTGGTGGTGAACCCCAGCCATAAAGTTACATTGCTATTTGAAAACTGATTTTGCTACTGTTAGGAATCAGCATGTCGGTATCTGATATGTAGGATTTATTACAAATTGAGCATAATTAAAGCATATGATTAATCATAAAAACAATATGTAGTTCTATATTGTGAAATATTTCATTCTAATTACAAATAAATGCCATTTTGTCTTGAGTCATAGTGTAGCATGTGTAAGTCTTCACACTGTACTCACATGTGGGCGTGTTTGCATGTGACCTAATAGAAGAGCCGTGTCTCAGTTTCTAAGACCATCGGATAGAATGTGTTTTCTGATGGTGGTAGGTGACCCCTGGGAAAGGGTCGTTCAACCCCGCTGGCTTAAGCAAATAACAACTTTCTCAGTTGTTTCTTATGGCAAATATTGTCTATTTCATTTTTCCAAAGGCCTATTAATAGAAAGTATGATTTTTAAAGTTAGAAAAGTTCAAGTCACTGATATAGTTCTTAATTTCTTTCTACTTCATTGTCCTCAGGGGTTCTATGATGTTCTTCGAAGGAACTCACAGCTGGCGCCCTCAGTCCTGCAGACTCTGCTCTCCCAGGTAAAGCAGATGATGGGGCAAGGGGAAGCAAGTGGAGAGGTGCTGAGAGCAGACTGGACTCTAAACTTTTGTTTGTTTGTTTGTTTTTTTGGCATCACTGTTCTCTGGTGGTGAGAGTAGGAGGCCCAGCCCCATAGCTGGAATTGAACCTCCATCCCAGCGGTCCGCAGTCCTGCGCACAACCACTACGCCACCAGGGCTCAGTCCGACTAAACTTTTAAAACTATAATTACTCCCCACTCAGTCACTGCCACACTGTGAACACACCGGGGACAGACCTTGTTTAAGTCACCTTCGATCGGCCTGCTGTACCACATCATCTGACAGCCACCTTTGGTCTATCTCCTAAGCCAAGAGGCTATTTGAGGATGAGTTTTCCAAAGGGCTATCAGAAGCTGTGTGTATCTGTTATATTTCTGAATGGAGAAAAAGGAAGTGATCTAAAGTAAAAGCAAGGGACAGACCCCTGTTAAATCTGAGTAACACTTTCCAGAGTCTCTGCTATGTTCTTTTCTGAACTTTTCAATAGTAAGTAATGCTTCTAAATTATGAACTATAATGGTCAAAGGACCATGAGGACTAGGAAAATACATGTGGAGAACATCTTTTTCACCTAGCCCTTATTCATTAAACAGCTATTTGAACCTTTTTTCCTGGCAGCAACTTTATTGAGGTCGACTTTACATGCATTGCAATGTACTGATTTGTCCCGGCCTGCGGGTCGTAATTCGCAACTCCTGGAAGGAGGAGCGGGAACTGGGGGGACAGGAGACGCGAGAAATGGATACAAGACAGGATTCTGACCAAGTCTCATTTATTGGGGCAAAACTCGGCTTATATAGCCAATGGTCAGGAGTAAAGGTCACAGCTTATGCTAATGAGGTAAAGTCAACAGGGGGCCAATCCTAGACGAGTGCCAAATAAGGGTGCAAAAGGGGTTGTTTACAGTTAACAGTTTACAGTTACTGTTTACAGTTTACAGTTACAGTTTAAAGATAACAGACTACTACTCTTAGGTGATTAGCATATAGTTAACTGACAAGTGAAGGTTAGCAAGTCTGCAAGTTAAACCTCAAAAGGCAGGGCTGTTTACAGTTATAAAGATAATAGATAAATAAATAAATAAAGATAAAGATAATAGACTACTAAGCTCAGGCAACAAACAGTTCAGACTAGTGACTGTAGCAAGGTCAAGCATGTCCGGGCTGGATGGCTCCGGACACTGATTTATAATGTACTCCCACCGTAGGACAAGGACTCTCATGGGTTGATGCCACCCCACCACAGTCTGTTGTTACCTCAGAAAGAGGCCTGTCCAAATTCCCCAGCTACCCCAACTGCCCACCCAGCCCTGTGCAATTGCTAACCTACTTTCTGTCTCTATTTGGAAAACTTCATGTAATAAAATCATAATCATGTGGTTGTTTTTCACTTCTTTCACTTATCATATTGTAGCATATATCAGTCCTTACTGATTTTTTATGACTGACTGAAGTTTCCTTGTATGAGAGTTGAATATTTTATACGCATTAAGTAAGAAAATGCTTGATGCTGTTGTCACTAACAGTAATAGCAATAGTAGCTAATGCTTCATGTTGACTGGGGGCCAACCATTGTGTGAGGGAGCTTCAGAAAGTTTGTAGAAGATTCCATTGACCTCAGATTTCCATTTTTCTTTTCTTTTTTTTGGAGGGGGCGCATCACTGTCCTCTGGTGGTCGTGGGCAGATTTCCTTTTTTCATGAGCTTTTGTAAATCCTCTCATAGTATTATGTAAGACTGGGTTTCCTAGGGAAGCAAAACCAGTGGCACTTGTCTCCATAAAGAGAGAAGTGTATATGAAGAAGTGGATCACGCCATTGTAGAAGCCATTAATAATTCCAGTTTGTTTGTCAGATATAGGGCATAGTTTCCCAAAGTGGGCGCCACCGCCCCCTGGTGGTGTTGGAATGATCTAAGGGCTTTGTAAGAGCAGATACCTACACTTTATCCTGGATTCTGGGCTGGAGTGCAAAAGGTTTTCTTTGCTAGGGAGGTCATGAGGAATTTTTTTTTTTTAAGAGGACAGTAGACCATATAAGTTTGGGAACCTCTGCTCTAGATGATCTTCTTAAAATGTGTGGTTGCTTAGAGCTGGGGGCGGGGAGTTCCCAGGCCAGGGGAGCAGAGAGAGATAGCAAATCCGATGCCATGCAGGCCTTGGATAGCTACCAGGCGCAGCAGGTACTCTCCCCCATGACTGGCACCTTTCCCAAGAGACCAGGTGCAGGACCCATGCCTACAGGAAGGAAAGGGCTAATTCTGCAGAGCATTTCTATGTAGCTGTCAAATAGGCCACACCCTCAAGAAGACATCATCAAGCTGTGTAAACCACACCTTGATGGGGGGCACTTGCTGACAAACCACCAAGAATCCCAGCCAGGCTAGTTGACACAAAACTTAGCCATCACAAGTATTAAAGTGTCATGAGGCATTTAGGTAGATAATCCCATTTAATCATCACAAAAATTCTGTGGAATAATTGACCTCCTTTTTCCAGGTTTATATTTTAAGCCTCTCAAAAGTTAAGGAAGGTCATTTGCCCAAGGTCACACAGTAACTAAGTGACTGAGCTGGGATTAGTCTTTGGTCTTCCTGACTCAGGAGTCCAGGCTTATCCAGTGTGGGCACTGCCCTGAAAAGCTTCCTGTGGAGAGCACTGAAGTGAATGTAGGAAGAGCTGTGGTCTACGTGGCCCTCCACTAACTCACCCAGTAACCTGGACAACAAATTATTTTCTCACGATCTCTGTGTATCTCCATTAAATCAGTGGAAGGAGGACATTTCAATGATCTCCTCCACTTTTTAACATACCATGAGCTTACATGATCTAAGGTGATTCCCAAACACATGAAAACCAAACCTTTCCATAGACTTCTTTCCTGACACATAGACCCTGTTGACTTTTGACTCTATTGAATTTGATCCAGAAAGCACCACTGAGTACCCACTGCTTGTGAATGCATGACACCTATCTTGACTCAGTTGATGCAAGTTGGTTTCCTCTGCAATTTTGGAATTAGCCTGAGAGTATAATGATTTCTAGAAGGAGAGATCTTTTAAGTTAATTACTTCCAAAAAATCAATATAAGGGGGATGAACAACAGAAACAAGGGTGAAGTGAGGCAGTGGTTGGTGTAAGTTATGAAAATAATAATTTATAATTTTCTAAGGGGCTCTGGGGTGGGAGGGGTGAGGGAGGGAAAAAAGAGCTGATAACAAGGGCTCAAATAGAAAGTCAATGTTTAGAAAATGATGATGGTAACATATATACAAATATAGCTTAATATAATTGATGTATGGATTGTTTTCAGAGCTGTATTAGCCCCCAATAAAATGATCTTTAAAACAATCAGAATAAAAACAACCTATCTCAAACCATAGAATTGTTTTCCAGATAAAGAAGCTTAGATAAAAAGGAGAAAGTTCTACATGTTTTAATCATCAGCTATGTTGACTGCTGGTCGAGTATCACAAGCTTTCATTTGCATGTTTCTTGTGCCTTCTCTTTATAAAGTATAGTATTTTCGATATTTGTGTAATATGCACATGGCATCTAGTTTAAGACTTTGAATATTACCAACATCCCTCTGGCCCCTGTCTGCTGCTCTGTATTTCTTGTATACCAGGGCCCATTACAGTGTGAGTCAAAATAGCCAAAAGGGAGAAACAACCCAGCTGCCCATTATTAGAGGCATGAGTACACACAATGCAGTACATTAATCAAAATGAAAGAGTGGCATTTGAACACCCTCTACATTGGCCAGCGTTAGGAATGTTGTGCTAGATGGAATCATTGCTGCAGCAACACATCCAGACCAGTAGGCAGCGAGTGTGCTTCCCACCAACGTTGTGAGGGAGCCAGTGCCTTGGGGAGGAGGCCTGTTGGTTGAGTAGGGTGGTCCTGGGCAGCAAACGTTGCAGCCATGAAGCTCTATAATTCTTGTCGGAGCCGGGCACAGAGGCGAGACTGAGGAACCGAGGACTAGAGAGAAGTTTGCCAGCAGGCACAACTGAGCATAAGCTGTCCTGACCAAAAAAGACTGTATCCTGAGTCATTTCTGATCCTGAGTTGTAAGCCCTTTTGACCCTTCTAAACTACAAGGTCATGAGTATTATCTGTTAGTTCTGTGTGGCCATTGCAGTGAGTTAGCAAACCCAGCAGAGGACTAGAGACCGTCAGAGGTAGTTGCTGAAGAGCTTGGTGGGAGGAGCTAAGTCTTACCTATGCCTCAAAGGAATCCAAGGTGGACTGTGCGTCTGGATTCTCTTCTTCCCCTTAGGGAGTTAAATGAAGTTATATGCTTGTCCAGTAGGGAGTGAACCCATTTCTCCTAGTTTGTGTGAAATGTGGAATCGTCCAGTTACGTCTCCTATTTTGTTTTCCCCGATTTGTTGGGACGTTCTGTGTCAGGCAGGGTTCTCTTAGAGAAATAAAATCAGGACACTAGTAATGCCTTTTTATATATTTATATACTGAGAAAGATATATAAGATAAAAAGATAACAAGTTAACTATAAAGCAATGCAGATTGCTTGGTGCATCTCACTTAAGATATATAAAATAAAAAGAGAAAAAGTTAACTATCTATAAAGCAATACAGATTGCTCGGTGCAACTCACTTGCGTGAGGCAACTAGAAGACTAGCAGTCCTTCAATTCTTGAGGGCCGCTGAATAGTCCTCTGTAGAGCAATCCAGGCTATCTGGTTACAGGCAGCAAACGGCAGAGCAACAGTCACCAACTGTCACCAACAGTCAGCCAGATAACAGAGTCCAACAGTCCCCAGCTCAAGAGATGTATATGCCAGAGCGTGGCGAAGTAGGGCTTGAAGGATCCTCAACTCACAGTAACATAGTCCACGATTAGGTGTCCCACAGGTAGTGTTGCTTGGAGGTCGAGGCACAGGACGAACAAGGCAGCTCTCTGGTCCGAAGATCTGGAAACGAGAGAGAGAGAGCGGGACTTGCGAAGCCCTTCCTATATCTGCCCCTCAGTTCATCCCACGTGTTCATTGGCTGTGCCGTCACAACAGATCCACCAATCTTCTGTGGCCATGTTGGCACAACAAACCTACCCATCACAGTTACTTACAGCCTAAGCTAAAATTTAAAATTACTTTTTAACCCAAACCACAAAACCAAAAGAAACCAAACCACCCTTTGGGAGATCTACCTGTCTGGGTGGCTCTGGCACAGTCTTCCCTCATGGGCGTTCTCGGCTTTGGTTTTAGTTCCATGAGCCTCTCCGGCTGCAGCCTCTGACTGGCAGGTGCCGTCAGAGCAAACACTCACTCCAGGATTCCTGCGTTTGCCAGGTTCATGCTTTCTGCCCTTTTCCAACATACTCATGCCTCTGGGGAATTCTTCACCTTCCATCATCTTGGTTATCAATCAGTGTGCATTTGAAAATCTGTTGTACTTTCTACACACAGAGTCCACCTGCTTGGAAAGAAAGAAAAGTTTTCTCTTTTTAAAAATGTCGTTGTTTTGTGATAACTCAGCTAAAGACGCTACATTGAAAATTAAGGTCTCGATTCCACCTCATAGTGACCCCGAGGCAATAAGGGTTTGTAAGCCCTGTAGTATTATTCATCAAAAGCTTTCTGCTGGGCCTTGAGCCGATTCCATACAAAATTACCAAGTATACTGGAGTACTAGTTGAGGTCTTCAGCACATTTTCAATGCAGTTTTTTGGTAAAAATTAGGTGCCTTGGCGGATATTCGGGTCGGCTTATACTCGAGTATGCACGGCATATTGTAAGCCCTGGGGTGGCTTTGGGCCTGACAAACCTCGCAGCCCCTCTGCGGTTTGCAGATGAAGTGGTCCATCCCTGCAGTGATTAACTGTCTCAGGAAGTAGGGCTGCTCGCAGTTGGAATGGGCCTTGTGCGTAGCAGTGGGTTTTTATTAGCTGTGCTGGACTTTTATCATGATCAACCCTCCACAGGTGCACATTTAACAATAGTGGGAAGTTATGGGTGAAGATAGAGAACAATGCTTCCTAATTCAAGTTAGGACTAGAGGCACAAACAGGTAAGCGCTTTTCTACTGGGTTGACAGTTCAAAACTGGAGACACTGCAGAAGTCAAAATCCCTGTGAGGCACGTCTCCTCTGCACCTAGGGGCTGGATATGTGTTGGAATCAACTCGATGGCAACCACAACAGAATTCTTCAGAGTCCAAGAGGGGAAAGGAGAAAAATAGAAATGGACATCTTGTCCAGCTCTGTTACATGCCATTTAGTAAAAGAAGCACTTTACATTGTTGTGCTTGATCCTTAAACATGACCCTGTACTTGTATTTTAGTAATATTCTCATTTTACAGATGAGGAACCAACACGTGGAACCGTGTTGTCCCTATAGCACAGAGTAGAACTGCTCCAGGGAGCTCGTAAGGTTGTCATCTTGATGGAGGCAGACTCCCAGGGAGCAGTTGGCAGATTAGAATCTCCCATCTTTTAGTTAGCATTCAAGCACTCAGCTGTGCCACCAGGATGCCTTAAAGCTACGAAAACAGTGCTACCCTTCTTGAGAGAGTAGGGAGACGTAGCTTTGAAGATATCGGACGTTAAACAGTGCCTTGACCAGTCAAAAAAGCGAGTGCATTCATGAGCTGCACTGTCTGTTCTTTCCCATACACAGTTAAAGCAGTTCTATGAGCCCAAACCTGATCTGCTGCCTCCTCTGAAACTGGAAGCTTGTATCGTGGCCCAAGGAGACCAGAGCTATCTACAGGAACCACTGGTGAGACTCTTTCCCTCTGTAACTGTTGTACTGGTTGAGCTTCAGGAAGAGATACTTTCCTTTTCCCTGTGGCTCTGCCTTCCTGATCCTCCCTGTGAATTTTTGCTTTTAAAACTTCCCTACGTCTTTCCAGGCCCATCACCACCGTGCTCTTTGGGCTAGAAATGTCCACATCTGCCCTTGATCTTTGAGTAGGGATACCGAATCAATATGTTTTAGAGTTGGAGGTGGGGTGATGCCACTCAGAATAGATGACCCCAGAGAGTGTGCTGGGCTGTTAACTTGTAGAGGGATAGGAAAGCACAGGGTGGTTTTCTGGTCTCGTTATCTAGGCTCCAAAAGATGACAGGGAGGAGAGGACAAAAACGGAAACCCCTCACTTCAAGTGGCTAACACTCTGAGCAGGGAAGTCGGCAGTCTTTCTGCTGGTCTATCCTGCCTTCATGCGTGCCTTCTCTGCCACGAGTGTCCACAGCTTCAGGACAGAGCATGCGCCTGGCTTGCCCGAATTCCCTTGACACAAACGTGTAGCCTCAGAGTTGTCCCTAAGACTCAAAGGGACCAGAGAACATGCTGTCTGACTGACTGTACCAGACCAGAGAACACATATCTGGTGTGCGGTCTGAGGCATCAGCCACCTGTAAGACTGCTTTGGTAAAGGTTCAGAAAGCCCTCAATTTGTTTTCCCCATTTTTATTCCGTCATCTTATTTGTTATGCTAATGAATAACTTACTTTCGCTTTACAGACAAGAATTTGCTAGTTAGGTATAAACTGCTTCATAGAGCTCCCGTCGCACTGTTGCACATCTCACTGTTTCCTTCTGCAGGCTCAGCTGCTGTGTTGTATCCATCACTGCCTGGCCTGGTACAAGAGGAGCAGGATGCCCCTGCAGCAGGAAGAGGAGGAGGAAGAGGAGGAGGAAGAGGGCTTCTGCCAAGTCTTAGATGATATGCTGACGTCCATCACGAACAGAATGGTTAAGAGTGAGCTGGAAGATTTTGAACTGGTAATTGCCAGGCCCTCAGCTTCATTGACTCCTAGGAGTGTTTAAGTAGATGCTTATGAATTTCTCCCTTGTATCTTTTAGGATAAATCCTCAGATTTTTCTCAGACTTCTGATACTGGCATCAGAAACCATTTCTGTGCTCTTCTTGTAATGGGTGTTTGTGAGATTTTGATAGAATACAACTTTTCCATAAGTAATTTCAGGTAAGGGTTGGTAATAATTCTGTTTGATGGATGGATTGTGGTGGTGGTGGTGGTGGTTTTTAACTCTAGCAAACTATTGCATGGAACATGAGATTATCGCTTAGATGGACAATCTATTCTAAGACCAGACTGTTTTTTCCACCAGAGAACTTAGGTTAAAACAGACCTGCGAGGGTTAAGCAGCCAGCGGGCTGTTACTCACACTTCCCCAGGCCCAAACTCGGGAAGCTCTGATGGTGTCTGACTTACTGGTACCAATCAGAGAGGGGGTAAAAAGAAAAACATGGTGCTGTGTGGCGCAGGCTATATGAATAAGGGTCCAAATCATATGACAGCTTATGCAGTGGTCTCTTTCTTTGTACACAGTAAGAATAAATTTGAGGATATGCTAAGTCTGTTCCTGTGTTACAAGAAAGTCTGTGACATCCGTAAAGAAAGAGCTGGTAAAGGCAAAACTAAACCAGTCATCAAAACACACGATAGTCTTTGGTCCATGAAATTTGTGTCCGAGCTTCTCTCTGCACTGTTCAGGTAAGGTTCAACTACCTCACTTAAAGAACTCCCCAGATTCATGTTAGCACCTTGTGGGGGAGGGGGGGGGTGTCCATACAGAAGGTTTGTCATGTTCTTGAAATAAACGCTAGGTAGGCATTTTGAAGAGGTACCTCATATTATCAAAAAGAAAACAGAAAGCTTGGAATAATGAATGAAAAGATAAGAATTCTAACAAGGTATTACATGAAAACTACCTACGAAGCATGAACATAGGGATGCTGGTGGCACAGTGGTTAAACTGTTCAACTGCTGCCCCAAATAGTCAGAGGTTCAAATCACTAGCCACCCTGCCGGAGAGAGATGAGGTAGTCTCTTCCTGTGAGGATGACAGGAAGCCCTGTGAGGCAGCTCTGCTTGGTCCTGAAGAGTTGTAATTAGCTGTGTTAGCATGAACATGTAACAGATTAAAAAAGGAAGAAAGAAAATTTAAAAGACAAAGTAACAAAAACTAGAGAAAGGCTAAGGCTGACATTGAACTTTTATGAAGCTCAAAAGGTAGGAAAAATGAGACAAGACGGAGGATGATGATGGTAAGACTGTAACTATGACCGCGACCCCGCCGAGACCTGGCTAGAGTCTGCTGTTTGTGGTTGCTGATGTTCTGAGAACTCTGGGACCTCATTCCAGATTCTGATTGCACTGGGCACCTCTCTTGTTCTCTCTAGGGATAGTACCCAGAGCCATGAAGAAAGCCTATCGGTTCTGAGGTCCAGCGATGAGTTTATGCGGTACACTGTCAGCGTGGCCCTGCAGAAAGTGCGGCAGCTAATGGAAGCAGGGCATGTAAGTGGCCCTGATGGCCAGAACCCAGACAAGGTCTTCCAGAACTTCTGTGACATAACACGGTAAGCCACGCCAACCCTCAGAATATGGTTCCTCTTGTAGCACATTCCTCAGGAGAGGAAATCAGGTGGAGATAGAGGAAGTTGGTGGCAAGTTAAGAGTGAAAGTGCAATCTCTTCTTCTGGGTCTTTTTTCTAGTTTAGTCACATAGAAACTATTAGTGTCAATTATTAAATGAGTCACTGAGTCCAGGTAGCATTCCTGAGTGTGTATGGCTCTAAGAACAAGGTTTCAAAACTCTTGAAGCAAAAGCTAACAGAACCGAATTGAGAAATGGATAGACAAAGCCACAATTTTCATTGGAGACCCCCACCCTCTCTCAGTAATCAGTAGAACTGGTTACTTGAGTCCATTCTGTCTCCCTGTAGGGTTCCCTAGGCTGTAATAACCTTTACAAGAAGAGCCCTGTGGCATGGTGGTTAAGGGCATGTATGCTCACCTAAAAGTAGAACCTACTAGAATTCCATGGGAGAAGATGTAGCAGTAGTTTCCACAAGAGAATTAGCACCCTACGAGGAACTTTTGCTCTGTCCTATAGGGTCACTATAATGAAAAGCAAGAAAGATAGCTAGTTATCAAAGCTGTCAAACCTTAAGGAACTAGGCGGACAACAGGGAAGTGAGTGTTGGGACACATTGTACAGTGTACAGGATGAAAAAGTAATTTGTAAATTACTAGGGGCTCAAGGGGAAGGGGGGGAAGGTAATATAGGGAGCTGATAATGGGGGCCTGGAGGGAGGGAGAATGTTTTGAGAGTGATGATGGCAATGGGTGTGTAAAAGTGGCCTGCATACAACTGATGTTGTTAGGGATTGTGATGGGAGTTGTATGGGCCCCCCAATAAAGTGATTCATTAAAAAAAAGGGGGGGAGGGGAAAGGGGAGGTTTTTTTGTTTTTAAAGAGGAGCTTGTACCAAGGGCTGAAGTGGAAAATGTTGGGAAATGTATGTGGAAACGTGTGCAAATGTGCTTGATACAAATGATGTACTGAATGTTGTAGTAGCTGTAATAGCCCCCAATAAAATTAAAAAAAAAAAACCCTTAAAGAACTAGGAAAGAAAGAGTAAAGTTAGAGGAAGTAAAAAGAGAAATCCACCAAAATAGAAAAACAGTGCAGAAGACATAAACTACAAATATCAGTAGCGAGGACACCAGGGACATCACTACTGATCCCACACACGTTTCAATATTGATAATGAAATATAGATAACTTTATGCAATTAAATTTTATAAATAGACAATTAAGCTCACACAAGAAGAAATGGATAACCTGAGTGATCTAATGTCTGCTAAAGAAATTGCGGTCATGATTCAAAACTTTCCCTCAAGGTAAGCTTCAGACCTCGATATCTTCGTTGGTGAATTCTACCAAACATTTAAGGCAGTAATGCCAGCTCTATTGTAAACTCTTCCAGACGCCAGAGGAAAAGCAAGCACATTCCCGGGTCATTGTAGGAAGCCAGCATTACTTTAACATCAAACAACCTCAATCCCTCCCAATTTTTTTTCCTTTTTTTAGGGAAAAAAAGTGACATTTCCTTATTAGCTGTGTTGCTAATTGCCCCTCAGAAACCAAGCCTCCTTAAAGGATGAGGGTTGTGTCAAAGGAAGGCCCTGCACCTCCTCTCTTTGTGCAGGCAAGCTGACCCCTCCTAACTTGTAAAATTTAAATTTTTTTCTTTATAAATTACTTACATTTACTCGGTATATAGACCATTACTCATAAAAAACAAAATGGGAAATATTCACACATCTCAGGCAATACTGGACTTCTGGGCTTTAGAAAGATGTGGAAACTTTTCCTGAAGAGCTTTTTCTTTCTTTTTCATTAAACTTTTCTTCCTGGCTTGACTGCAGGCATACTTCTCAAGTCTAAGCCTGATAAAACAGTTCACGTACGGCATGGCGAAGAATCGTTTCCTGTTGTATCGTTTGTTAAGGTGCCGAGGTAGAGGCCACTGCTTAAACTTGAGCCAGAAAATTCTTTCAAAGATGTCTTTTCTCCAAGCACCAGGTCAAGCATATTTTTGACCTGCTTGAAGGAGCCGTGGTGCACTTCTCGTTCCTGGACTTTACCTAGTGCATCCATGGAGTCTGCCACCTTTTCCAACCTCTCTGCACTGGGCGTCGGCAGCCCTTGCCGCTTGGCTCCTGTTCTAGAGTGAGCAGCGTGTTCCTCTCTTCCAACAGGACAGACCATAGTTTATGCAAATCTTCATTACTTTTATTCCGTAACTGCTGACATGTCCAGGAAGCACCAGATTTTACCTTTTCTTGCCCCCAATTCTTTGGGTCATCAAAAAATTCTTCTAAGCCTTGTCAGAGTGGTGTGCAGTAATCTGCACTGGTGAAAAGATGGTATGTTGGGTGTACTCTTTGAGAACACACCAACTGCAAATCCTGAACAAGTGTGGGCCTGAGAAGTTAGGGAGGCGCTGGAAGCCTGCAGGGCGACCAAAAGCCCGCGGCAAAGAGCTGCCCAGCGTGATGCAGCCATTTTTCGTAGCGGTCCGCAAACGTAAAATTTAATCTTTAAAAAAATTTATAAATCGATAATATAACCTGATGAAGTAACAGTTTTCCAAGGAGTGCTAGGTTGGCTCAAAAATTATAATTATAATTATATTATTATTCAGCAGAATAAGAAAACCTGATCTCAGTAGATGTAGAAAATAAAAGTTAACTACATTCATGATTTTAAAACTCATAAACCAGTAATAAAAGAATTTTCTCGGGCTGAGCCCTAGTGGCGTAGTGGTTGTGTGTGGGACTGCGGCCCACAGGGTTGGTGGTTCAAGTCCAGCAGCAGCTCTCAAGGAGCAAGGGTGGGCCTCCTATTCCCTCCAGGGGGCAGTGATACCCACAAAAACAAAAGAATTTTCTCATCTAATAATGAAAATACATCAAGAAGAAAAGATGTTGAAACTGATGGTGGCAGCAATTGTACAATTATGCTTGATCTAATTGAATTATTGGATTGTTATATCTATAAGTGCTCCAAATAAAATTTAAATTAAAATTTTAAGATAATTTTTAAAGAGAAAAGAAAATCTACAAAATTACCTACAGTTAACTTTTTACCTTTATAGTGAAATACTGACTACATTCCTCTCCGCCTGCTACTGTGACCTTTACTTTTTTTTTTTTTCAGTTGGCATCACTGCCTTCTGGTGGTGGGAGTCGGAGGCCCAGCCTTTGCTCCTGGGAGCTGGGCTCCCATCCTCCATCCCAGTGAGCCGTAGTCACGCTCACAACCACTACGCCGCCAGGGCTCAGCCGACCTTTACTATTTCTATTAAGCATTGTACTGGAGGTCATAGTGCAATAGGGCAAGAAAATGCAATAAAAGATGTCTGATTTGAAAAGAAGAACTAAAACTTCGTGTGTGTGTGTGTGTTAAATATGTATGTAACAAACATTGATTAATGTTCACATATACACTTCTACAATATTGTTTTTAAACCAACACCATTTCCTATTTCCAAATTCTTCCATCATCTTTTACATTATAAAACTGTGTGTGTGCGGGACTGCGGCCCACTGGGTTGGAGATTCAAATCCAGCAGCAGATCTCCAGGAGCAAGGCTGGCCCTCCTACACCCACCACCAGGGGGCAGTGATGCAAAAAAAAAAAAAAACTGTGTGTGTGTGTATATATATATAATTATATATCTATGAAGAAAATTCCAATGATTAAAGAAAAAAAAATATTACTAGATCTGTTAAGTAACTTTAGCAAGGTAACAACTTTGATTGATACAAGACCAATATTTTAAAATGAGATATATTGGGCTGAGCCCCGGTGGCATAGTGGTTGTGCACGGGACTGCAGCCCACTGGGACGGAGGTTCAATTCCAGCAGTGGGGCTGGGCCTCCTACTCCCACCACCGGAGAGCAGTGATGCCCCCCCCCCCCAAAATAAATAAAAATAATAAAATAAAATGAGATATATTCTTATTTCCATTCTAGCAGTGAACAGTGAAATGTTAAATTCAAAACACTATTTAAACATTTACAAATAGCACTAGAAAACATAAAAATTGTTGAGAGGTAAATCTCAAATATGTGTACAAGATTTGTATGCTGAGAACTATAAAACATTAAGGAAAAGAAACCAAAGAAAACTCAGTATTGTTAAGAAGTGTCTTCTTCCCAAGTCAGTCCCATAGAGTCAACACAATCTATATAAAAATTATTACAGCTGGGTTGTTTGTTTGTTTTTTATTACAGGTGGTTTTGTAGGAATTGACAAGCTGATCTAAAATGTATGTGGGGTTGTGGGGTGGGGGAAAGAGCTGACACCAAGGGCTCAATAGAAAATGTCCAAAAAATAATGTACACATGTACAAATATGCTTGATACAGTTGATATATGGATTACTGTAAGAGCCCCCAATAAAATGATCTTATAAGTAATAAATAAAATGCTTGGAAAAGCAAAAAAATTTAGAATATTTAAAAACAAATTTGAGGGCTGAGCCCCGGTGGTCTAAGTGGTTGAGTGCGGGACTGTGGCGCGCGGGCTTGCGGTTCAAATCCAGTAGCGGCTCTCAGGAGCAGCGCTTGGTAGCTCCCACGACCACCAGAGGCAGTGATGCCCCCCACCCCCACCCCCCAAAAAAGTCACCTGAAAAAACTGAAAAAGAAATTTGAAAGAACAGAACGAAGTTATTAGAGTCACACTACCTGATTGCAAATGTTACTAGAGTTGCTCTAGTTTTACATGTTGATACTGGGAAAATAAATGGAACTGAATAGATATTCAGAAATAGACTCATGGAAATTGTTGTTGTTTATAAAGGTGCCTGGGTAACTTAATGGTAACAGAAAGTCTTTGAGATGAATCATTAGATTGTTAAGTGGTTAGGCATTGGGCTGTAACCACAAATTCAAAGCCTTCAGGCACTCCTAGAGAGAAAGACGAGACTTTAACTCCTGTAAAGAGCTCTAGTCTTGGACCCTAGGGACAGTTCTCCCCTCTCCACGATTCAGCATAGACTCCACAGCAGTGAAATGCAGTAAAAAGAACCTCTGTGAGCATTCCTTGCACAGTATACACACACAGTTTTAAAAATGATTATAGACAAAAATGGAAAACATAAAACTATACAACTTTTAGGGAAAATACAAAAGAATAACCTTTTTTTAATCTCATGTGAAAAAAGGAAATTTTTAACACAATCCATGAAAGAAAAGATTTAAAACTGTTCTTTAAAAAACACTCCGGGCTGAGCCCCAGTGGCGTAGTGGTTGTGCGCTGGACTGCGGCCCACTGGGATGGAGGTTCAATTCCAGCTCCACGGAGCAAAGGCTGCGCCTCCTACTCCCACCACCAGAGGGCAGTGATGCCCAAAAAAACCACTCCTAAAAATTAAAATAAAAACACTCATAAGAAAATGAGAAGGCGGGGTTGAGCCCCGGTGGCGTGGTGATTGAGTGCAGGACTGGGACCCACAGGGTTGGTGGTTCAAATCCAGCAGCAGCTCTCCAGAAGCAAGGCTGGGCCCTCCTACTCCCCCCAGGGCAGTGATGCCCAGGAAAAAAAAAGGAAAGAAAATGAGAAGGCAAACCATAGATTTGAAGAAAATGCATGTGAAACACATGTCTGATAAAGGACTGGTAATCCCAGTACAAGGGTAAGTCCAAAAGTGTGACTTCTAAAGTCTGTTCAGACATGTGTAAGTTTATTCCAAACAAAACATGTTTAAACTGCTTCTGCAGTCAGTGACTGTCTCAGTAATACACCCATCATAGTCTGCTTTGGGTGCCTTCCAAAATCAGATCTAATGAAAACTGTAGCTTCCAAGGAGATGTGCTGGGCCAATTAAATTCCAGTCAGAAAGAGCAGCTCAGCGGGTTATAACTATTTGGGAGAATCCACATATGGATTAATCTGGGTAGACTTTAGGAACACAGGGACCATAGGAACTTAGGAAGTTTGAGAAAGTTGTAGACTGCAGTGGTGAGGAGAGGACTAGGAGAGTTGAGGAATTTTTTCCATCCCAACAAGGCACCTGGTCATTCTTCAAGGATTGCAAGGGATGTCCTAGGGCATTCCATTGGGAAGCTTATCCCACCACTCCACAGCCCCGCGCTTGCCCCTTCAGACTGCTTTTTGTTCCCCAGCTCAAAGAACATGGAAAAGAAACATGATTCAAGCCCTTCAAGGATGTCAAGGCTGCTGTTTTAACATCTAAATCAGCACCAGATTTTGGAGGTTTAAAAGAGGACACAGTGTGTACTGAACTGATGGAGGGGAGGTCAAGACAGTGCCTTCCCATTTTGATATTTTTGTTTAATGAATGTCCCTCTGGTTTTATAGCTATACTTTTACTTACCCTCGTATATAAAGAATGATCAAGATCAAGAACTTAGTAAGAAAGTAAAGATAGGTGGGGGTGGCTTCAAAAATGTAAGAAAATTCCATTGTCTTTTTTTAACACAATTTTTCCATTGTCTTTTTAATTCAGTTTTTCTCCAAACCTTTTGAAACCCTGTTGTATGAGAGCTAAAGCCATAAAACTCTTAGAAGAAGCCCCAAGAATAAAACTTTTTAAGATTTTATTTTTGAACATGAATTTTTTAAAATTTATTGGTGGCTCATATAGCTTTTATCACTATCTAGTCATTGTGTCAAGCTCATTTGTACATTTGTTGTCATCACTATGTTCAAAATATTTTCTTCTATTTGAACCCTTGATATTGAGTTCTCATTTTTTTCCCTCCCTCCCTCACCCTTCCTTCCTCATAAACCCTTGATAATTTATAAATCATTATTATTTTTTCATGTCTTACACTGCCCGTTGTCTCCCTTCACCCACTTTTCTGTTGTTCCCCCACCTTTCCCTTACCCTCCTGGTATTACTACTCTCAGTATTGGTCCTGAGGGGTTTATCTGTCTTGGATTCCCTGTGTTTTCACCTTTTATCTGTACCAGTGTACATGCTCTAGTCTAGCCAGATTTGTAAAGTAGAACTGGAGTCATGATAGTGAGGTGGGGGAGGAAGCATTAAAGAATTAGAGGCATGTTGTATGTTTCATGGGCACTATACTGCACCCTTCCTTGTTACTCTTCTGTGAAGGGATATCCAGTTGTCTACAGATTGACTTTGGGTCTCCTCTCCACATGTCCCCTCATTCTTTGTTCTGGGTCTTCTGATGCCTGATACCAGATCCCGTCGACACCTCACACAGGCTGGTATGTGTGCTTCGTCCATGTGGACTTTGTTGCTTTTCAGCTAGATGACTGTTTGTTTTTCTTCAAGCCTTTAAGACCCCAGATGCTCTATCTTTTGATAGCTGGGCACCATCAGCTTTCTCCATCGCATTTGCTTATGCACCCATTTTGCCTTCAGGGATCTTGTCAGGAAGCTGAGCATCAGGGAATACCAGATTATTACAACAAAGTGTTCCTGTGTTGGGGGAGGTCTTGAGTAGAGACCCAATGTATGTCTGCTACCTTAATATTTAACGTAGATATGTGTACATAGGTATATTTCCCTATTGTTAGATAAAAATATATTTACATATGTAAATGCCTGTATCTGGACCTCTTTAAATGCAATTTGCCTCCTAGTTCTTTCCTCTATTTCCTTTTATTTTCCTCTTGTCCCACTATCATGTGGTTACATTGCTCTTGACTAGGCCCCACTAGGCATCCTATGCCCTTTGATTTTAGTTCCCTTGTCCCTGGGTTGGTTGACACTCCTCTCCCTTTCTCCTGCCTCCCTGTCTCCCATCACCCCCCTCGAACCTCAGTGCCATTGTTTTCTCCTCCCGCTTGTTTATCCATCTAGCTGATCCAGATATACGTGAAGAGATAATAATAAGAGCAAGAACAAGATAGAGCCAAACAAGATAAGAAAGGAAGACAAAATAACAACAAAAAGGAAAGTCTATACGTAGTTTCAGGTCTGTTTTTTGATCTTTAATAGTGTTTTTCAGTCAAGTCTGATGGGGTGCCACACTCTGGTCTAAAAGTGTATTTTTGGCATTCCCTGGGGGCTTCATTGCTTTGCTTTACTTGCTGCTCTGTTGCACACCCCAAGCTTTTCGCCCTGGTGTGGTGGGGTCAGATCGGGCACAGTTTCCCGCACTGTGTCTCCAGTGTTGTCCCCTGTAGCACTTTGGGACAGTGAGGGGCGTCATGTCTCTGGAGGGGCTGGCCCCATGGTTCTCTACATTGCTGCTCTGAGCCGGAATATTGTTCTCAAGGCGTGGTGGGCCAGGATGTGCTCCATTCTCTCGCCTTCCCTCTTTGTTTGCCCTCGAGGGCTGATCAGATGTGCTCCTCTCCCTGAGCTGTAGCTTCAGTGCTGTCGGCTGAAGTGCTTTCTTCTGGGAAGAGGGGGTGGAGTGTCCACATGGTTGAGTTTGGGTTTGGCATCGCAGACCTCTCTGTTGGTTCCCTGCCACATGCCAGTGTGTTGTATGTATGTCTTGGCCCACTGGGTTGAAGCCTGGTCTCTCTCCCTCTCCTGTGAAGATATAAACAATACCCTCTCCTTGGGTAGATTACTTCCCTGCTCCCCCCTACCCATCTCTCATTTTTTTCCCTCTCTCTCTCTTCCCCTCCTATTTAGTTTGCTGCCATGCATCCCTGAATTAGGTTTGGACTCTCCCATAATACATGGACCTCACCCCACGTGTACAGCAGCTTTTTCCTTTGCTCCTTTTGCATTTTTAAGCTTATCTCAGCAGACTTATGTTATGCTTGTCCTTTTGTGCTTGGCTTACTTAGCATAATTTCTTCCAGTTTGTCCCATGTGACAATGTGCTTCATGTTCATCAATGTTTTTTAGGTATGTGCAGTACTCCAATGTATGTATGTACCCGCTTTTTAATCCATTTGTCTGTTGGTAGAAATTTGAGTTGTTTCCAACTCCTTGCAATTGTAAACTGTGCCATGATGAACATTGGGTCACAGATGTCTGGCTGTGGTTTGTTTCTTGTCTTTTCTGGGTATAAGCCCAATAGTGGGACTGCTGAGTCTGATGGTAGCTCAGTTTCCATCTGTTTTAGATCTCGCCAAATTGATTTCCATTATTGTTGTACATACCTCCAAGACCACCAGCAGTGGATGAGAATTCCTGTCTCCCCATAGCCCCTCCAACACTTGTTACTTGCTAAGTTTTTGAATTGGGCTATCTTTGAGGGTGTTAGGTGGTATCTCATAGTTGTTTTAATTTGTATTTCTCTTATGGCCAATAATCAGGAACATTTTCTCATATGTTTATTGCCCATTCGGGTTTCTGCCCACCTAAAACTTTTGTTCAGGTCCTTTGCCCACCTCCTCAATGGGCAGTTAGTTTTTTTTCTTTTGGGAACCTAGCAGAGTACTGTAGACTTTAGTAATGAGGCCTTTGTCTGATGTGGCATTGCTAAGGATGTTTTCCCTCTCTGTGGGCTCTCCTATTACTCTCTTGGTGAATTCTTTTGATGTTATTAGGTGTTTTATATCCAGTATATCCCACTTCTCAATTTGTGCCTTCTCTATATTTGTGTCCTTCCTATTTCTAATCGCCTATGTATTGCTTGCACCAAAGTTTTCAGGTTAGTTCCAGTTTCCTCATTGATGGCCCTAATAGTTTGGGGTTTTACCTGAAGGTCTGTGATCCACCTTGAATTTATTTTTGTCCATAGATTGAGGTATTTTTCATTTTTTCTGCAGCTAGATATCCATTTTTTTCAGCACTATTTGTTAGAAGAGGGCATCTGCTTCTCATTTGGTATTTTTTGAGCCCTTATCAAAGATCAGTTGTTCGTATGCTGATGATTTTATTTCTGTGTTTTCAGTTCTTTTCCCTTGTTCTGAGCATCTGTCATTATAACCAATACCATGCTGTTTTGACCACTGTGGCTGTAATAGGTGTTAAAGTCAAGTAAAACAAGCCCTCCCATTCTGTCCATCTTCTTGAGGAGTTCTCTGCTACTTCTGGGCTCCTTCCCTCTCCATATGAAGTTGGTAGTCAGTTTTTCCAATTCTTTTCCCCCCCCCAATTCTTTGAAGAAAAATAATGGTATTTTTATCAGGATAGTGCCTTGGGAAGAACTGGCATCTTTACTGTATTTAATCTTCTGATCCATGAGCACGGAATACCCTTCCATTTGTTGAGATCACTTTTGGTTTCTTATCATAGTGTTCTGAAGTTTTCCTTGTACAAATCTTTTGGAATTTTTTGTGCATGGTTATTGTGAAGGGTACCACCTTTATGATCCCCTCTTTTGTGTTCTGTTCCCATATAGATAGCAGTGTGAATGACTTCTGTTTGTTAATCCTGTAACCTGTCACTCTGCCATATTTTTCTGTTAGTTCCAGTACTCCCTGTGTGGAGTTTTTTTGATTGTCCATATATAAAATCATATCATCTGTGAATAACAGTAGTTTCATGTCTTTCTTCCCCAGACTAATACCTTTGATGTCTTTTCTATACCTTATGTTGTTAGCTAGGACCCCCAGTATGATGTTAAATAAGAGTGGGGACAAAGGGCCTCCTTGTCTAGTCCCCTTTTCAGTGGGATTGTTTTTGTCTTTTCTCCATTGACTACCACATTGCCTGTTGGTCTTTCATATATAGCTTGTATTATATTGGGGAACTATCTTTTTGAGTGCCTTACACAGGAATTGGTATTGGGTGCTGTCTAATGACTTTTCCTCATCTATTGATATCATCATGTGGTTCTTATAATTTTTCATGTCAATGTGGGTAATAATACTAATGGTCTTTCATATGTTGAACCACCCCTGTATCCGTGTTATGAATCCCACTTGGTCATGGTGAATTATTTGTTTTATATACTTTTGTATTCTGTTGACCAGTATTTTGTTAAGAATTTTTGCATCAATGTTCATTAGAGATAGTGGTCTGTAGTTCTTCATTCTTGTGAAATCCTTGCCTGGTTTTAGTATCAGAGTTATACTAACTTCATAGAAGGACTTTGGGAGTTTGTCTTTTACTATGTTCTGGAAAAATTTGTGTGGGATTGGTGTCAGTTCTTCCCTGAACGCTTGCTAGAATTTTCCTGTGAAGCCATGTGGTCCATAGGATTTTTGTTGGTAATCCCTTGATCACCTTGTCTGTTTCTCCTATTGCTATGGGTCTGTTGAGATTCTTGATGTTCACAGGGGATAGTCTAGGGAGGGATTGTTTTTCCAAGTATTTGTCCACGTCTTTCATGTTGTTGAATTTATTGGAGTGTATTCTATTCCTTCATAAAATTGTGTAATTATCCTTTTGATTTCACTAAGGGCCATTGTAATTGGACATAGATTCTTAGATATGATACACAAAGCATAAGTAATCAAAGAAAAATTAGACTTCATCAATATTTTTAAATTTTGTGCATCAAGAAGCTGAAAGACAATGTCCAGAATGAGAGGAAATATTTGAAAACCATATATCGAATACTTTAATACCCAGTATAAATAAAGAATTTCTATACTATAAAGGCAACCCACTTTTTTTTGGGGGGGGGGGGGCATCACTGCTCTCTGGTGGTGGGAGTAGGAGGCCCAGCCCCACTGCTGGAATTGAACCTCCGTCCTAGTCCCACGCACCGCAGTCCCACGCACAACCACTAGGCCACCGGGGCTCAGCTCCAAAGACAACCCACTTTTAAAATGGGCATATAATTTGAATAAATGTATTTCCACAGATGATACATCAGTATCCAATACATCCCTGAAAAGATACAGCGCTTAGCATCCCTAGTCATTTACCACCAACCAAACTCAGCTGCCATGGAGTTGATGGTAGACGTGTCCTGAGAAGCGGGTAGAGTGGACGTTGCGGGTCTCCGCCCCCTGTGTAACCCTTGTGCTGCCACGGCTCCAGCTCCCAGCCATTGAAAACCAAAGTCAAGTCAGCGCTGACGCGTCGGGACCCTCCTGTGGGTGTCTGAGACTCATGCCTACAGGGTGGAGAGCTCTGCCTGTCTGCCTTCAGCTGCCTACCACGTGGAGGAGCAGCACGGCTCCTCCAGGGCTGCGTCTGGGCTCACTAGTCACAGGCAAACGCAGGTCAGGCCCACAGCGAGACCCTAGTTCCCCCTCCAGACCACAGCTGTCATTGGAGCATAGCAGGTGCCGGGAGGTGTGGAGGAAGTGGAACACTTCGCTGACAGTGCTGGGAGTGTCAAAGGGCACAGCCACTCTCAAAACGGTTCGTTCCTTGGGAGGTGAAAGAGCTACTTACTGTAGGATGAGAGCAGGGACGTGTCCACTGCCGTATGTGCGTAGCAGTGTTATTTACTATCCTCGCTGCCATCAAATCTGTTCCAACCCAGCGGCCCTACAGGACAGGATAGAACTGCCCCTGCAGCTTCCCAAGACTGTTTTCCCTTTGCTGACAGCGTGTATGAGTCGGCCACAGAGGGCATGCGTTATGCACGACCTGGATGAACCTTAGGAGCATACCAAGTGAAGTAAGCCAGATAAAACACCAAAAGGACAGATAGCATGTGATCCCCCCCTTTTTTTTTTTAGGCATCACTGCCCCGGTGGTGGGAGTAGGAGGCCCAGCCTTTGCTCCTGTGAGCGGGAATTGAACCTCCATCCCAGTGGGCCGCAGTCCCGCGCACAACCACTACGCCACCGGGGCTCAGCGTGATCCCATTTTTATGAGATAGAATAGGCAGTTGGGGCCCTGGTGGTGCAGTGGTTAAATTCTTGGCTTCAAATTGAAGAGTCACTGGATCGAACCCATCCATGCTGTGTAGGAAAAGGTGTGGTGGTCTGCTTCAGTGGAGATGAGGGCTTTGGAAACCCAACAGGGCAGTTCACTTCTCTCCTAGAGACTCCAGGATTTGGAATCGACTGTATGTCAACATGTGATGTCTGTGTGTTTAGAAGAGGCAGCTGCATAGAGGCAGAAACCAATTAGCAGTTACCACGGACTCGGTGGGAGGGAGACTGCAGAGTTAAAAAGAACAGTACCTCAATGGACCAGGCTTTAAAGTAAAATCACTTTGATCACCTCCAGGGTCTTGCTGTGGAGATACACTTCAATCCCTACCTCGGTGGAAGAGTCAGGGAAAAAAGAGAAAGGAAAGAACATCTCGCTGCTGTGCCTGGAGGGTTTGCACAAGATCCTGGAAGCCGTGCACCAGTTCTACCGTCCCCGGATCGGGCACTTTCTCAAGGCTCTGGGTAGGGACTGGAATACCCAAGGATGGGCTGCAGTCTGGCTTTCTCCTTCCTTACCAGAGAGCAGGCCGAGGACTGCGAAGGAGTGACATCTAGTGGATGCACAGTCCATCCTCATGGGATAACGTGCGGCTACTGATGAAGGCCGGAAACTGGCATTCATTTCCTGTTAAGAAAGTAGAGACACAGGTGTATTTAAATCTGCCTCCAGAGGCAGCGGGTCTCTAGTATGTTAACCGTTAGGAGGTCAAAGAGCATGAGCTCATTTAAAAAAAAAAAAAAAGGTGGTCATTTCTTTCCCCAGATGTCACAGAGAATGATGGAGAAGAGGCAGACGTGGGTGTCACCCAGAGAGCAACCTTCCAGATCCGGCAGTTCCAGGTGAGACACCATGGGACAAGGCTGTCCTTGCCTGCAGTTCCTGTCTTCAGAGACAGCTGGTGAGACCAGGTGGACAAGTAGGACAGGGATCCCTTTCTGGGTCATCACCCAAGCAACAGGACGCCGTCGCTCTTAGAATAGAAAGCTCGGTATTTTGGAGGATTTGGGCTCAGGTACCCAGCCATCCAACCATAGTGCCATTTGGTTTTGCCTGTCAGATTGTTTCCAAAACGGCAGCATCGTATATCACAGAGAATTTCTTTAGTGTTATCATTCCTAAGATGTGCCTAAAGGCTTAGCAGGAGACAAGGAACAAACATGTTGTTTTAGAGATAGATAAAGCAGTGTGATGAGAAGAGATATGGAGGAAGATACATCAGGGGAGATGTATAGGAAATGTTGGGGTTCCAGCGGTGGTCTACATCTGGGGGTCAGTGCCAGGGTCCCACAGAGTTGTGACTCACCAGATACGGGCCACCTGGATTTTCCCTAATGAGTGTTTGCCCAAGGAGGTTGGAGGAAAGAGAGTCCATTGTCCTTTCAAGAGAATGCTCAGAGAGCTCTCTGGTTGAAAGTGGGCTAAGAAGCTACGGATCCATCCTGATGCATTTTTAAGTTTATCCTCTTAAAATGGGTCAGCTGTGAATCTCTTCTTCCAGAACTGAAGGTCTGCTAACATTTCTGCGTGTCTTGCCTTCCTTCCTCAGAGGGCTCTGTTGAACTTACTTAGCAGCCCAGAAGAAGACTTCAGTAGCAGAGAAGCCCTCCTTCTGATCAGTGTTCTCTCCAATCTGTCCAAGCTCCTGGAGCCCTCCTCCCCACAGGTCAGCACCCCTTAGTCAGCCCCATTTAGCACACCAAAGAAAAAGCAAGGTTTACTGCATCTTTGTTTTTTTGTTTTGTTTTGTTTTTTGGGCATCACTTCCTCTGGTGGTTGTGGGCGCTACCCAGTGCCGCTCCTGAGGGCCGCCGCTAGATTTGAACCACCAAGCCCGCGGGCCACAGTCCCGCACTCAACCACTTATGCCACTGGGCCTCAGCCCGGCTTACTGCATCTTAAAGGTATACATCTAAAGGTCATCTTGAAGTGCAACGTACCTTATATACGCAAGTATAAGCCAAAGCACCTAATATTACCACAACAACTGCATTAAAAATGTGCCAGAAACACTCGGCTTATACTGAGTAGATACAGACTTAAATAAATACACTTCATTACCCTCTGAGTTAATAGAAGACCTACGAGACCTCTGAGTTTCTACCGTGTCGTATTTACGAGCAGCTATCACAGGGCAAATATCAAATATCAAATTGATCTTTACTTCTGTCAGCTTAGTTCGTCTGGGCTCCTCCTCGCCCTTGCTGCATCCCTCCCTTCCACAGGGGACGTGTAACGCCTTTGTGATGAAGAGAGCAGTTGACATATGCAGCCCTTGGCTCCCTCTGCAAGGTGACCAGGCACTGAGATGCAGGGGAGCGACTCCACAAGGAAAGGTCAACTTGCCCAGCCGACGACAGTTCCAGGACCGAAAGGGCAGGGCGGCACTCACACCTGGGACTTGGCACCCAAGCGCGTGTTCATGCTCCATGCATCCAGCATAGGAGCCAGGCCACAGCCTGGGGCTTCTGTTTGCTGGGGAATGATCAGTGCCTTGCCAAGAGCCCAGGACTCTGGAGTCCTGCAGCCTCTCCCTCTAGCTCCACAGGGAAGGCGAGACTGCTGGAGTGCATTTCCCCGCAGCTCCCAACAGTGTGGCCCCCTTTTGCTGTCCATTTTGTCCTTTCGTGGGGTTGGGGGGAGGCACGAGTCTGCAGGAAAAGAAATGGATTTAGAAAGGCTAGTCCTGGTGGAGCAAAAGTGCTCATTCTGAAAGCCTCCTTTTCCCACCCCTCCCTGCAAGGCACTGCCCCTGCTGCTTCTTTCGGTCCCGGAACTGTCCATAGGCTGGGCAAGTTGACCTCTAATAACTTCAGAATCTCTTTTCAATTTTTATGTTAATGGATTTGAAAAATAGAAATTATAAAAAGATGTACAGTAGGGGCTGAGCCTGGGGGCGTAGTGGTTGTGCCCGGGGCTGCGGCCCACTGGGATGGAGGTTCAATTCCAGCAGCGGCTCCACAGGGGCAAAGACTGGGACTCCTACTCCCACCACCAGAGGGCAGTGATGCCTAAAAAAAAAAAGATGTACAGTAAATATCCTCCATCTCCTCAATTTCTCCTCCCCAAATAATCACTCTTTTTAGTTTATTCCATGTCTTTCCAGAGTTCCTTTATTCCTGTACAAGCAAATGGGGCAGTCTTCTCCCTGCTGCTCATCACAGATAGGCCAGCCTATCGTCCTGCAGCTTGCTTAGCTCATATTACATAGTGTCCTGGAGACCTATTAGATCACTTCCTAGAGAGCTCTCAGCTAGCCTCTTACTTTACTTTGTATCGCAACATATCAAAAATGAATTTCATTTATCATTTTGCACATAACTGTATCCACATGCCTGTACATATAGCTGAAAGCCAATCCCAAAGAACTGCCGAGAGAGAAAGCAGACTGCCTGGAAAGTTAGTCTAGTTTAATGTCTTAATGCCTCTCTCTATTGGCTTCTTGGCTTCCCTAGACTAATTCTCTCCTCTTTATTATAGCCAAGACCTTATTATGCCCCACCTCTCCATCAACCCGAGGGCCTAGGTGGGTGAGGGGTGTGGGGATAGGGGAAGGAGCACCGAGCTTTAGCCAGGGGCCTTGATGGGAAGGATGGAGGGAGTTGAGGTGGTGAGGACCGTGGCTCAGGGCCTTAGTCCCTACTGAGGACATGGGGTGAGAAGGAAAGCGTGTGCCATGGAAAACGCTGTCTGTCATCTTCAGAGAGCCAGGACCATGTTTGGGCAGTGACTTTCTTAGGTTGGAAAGATGGACAGTGCTTCTATTCTGGTGACGTGTTTCTTTAATATATAAACGTTTCTTTAATATATAAACGATCTTCAATTTAGTTTCTGCAGATGTTATCCTGGACGTCTAAGATTTGCAAGGAAAACAGCCTGGGTAAGTGAGGTTTGTTTCAATCTCGTTTTCCGCGTGACAGTGCTTAGAAAAGGAAAGCTCGTCCCATTTCCCATTTGCCGGAATGACCAGAACGAAGACGTACGGCTCCCGTTCCCAGCGCAGACAGAGGGCTCTCAGAGTCCCATACTCTCTGCAGGGGATGCTGTGCGGTGGTTTAACCCCTCTGGAAAACTCTGTAACAAGATCAAGTAGCAATTGTACTCCCAATAGAAATGCGTGGAAGAATTCTCATAACAGCACTACTTTAAAAGCCAAAGCCCTGGGAAGAAACCCCACCTTGTCCATCACAAGTGATGGAAGTGATGTGTCCCCAGGCTGGAGCACCATGCAGTTGTGGGAATACACAGCTGTCCCTCTGGCAACATGGAGAAATCAGGATAGCAGTGTGCCTTGTGAGGGACAAGGGGCTTTTAGGTGCTGGGAGTGTTTGATGTTTTCATCTGCATGATGCTGGCTGACTCATCATGAGAAATGCCTCCTTTCCTCCAGCTCTTAGGTGCATAAAGGTCCTATTGCAGGAGCTTGTGTAACAGTGGGACGTGACAAACTGTGTTAGCCCCCATCCGTCTCCCACAAAAGGGCCTGATGTCCAAGCAGTGACCTAGCTTCTCACGCTGTCTCTCTCCTTCTCTTAGAGGATGCCTCTGTGTGTAAAGGCCTGCTAAATTTGTTCTTCAGCCTCCACGTTTTGTACAAGAGCCCTGTCTCCCTGCTGCGTGACTTGTCCCAGGATATCCACGGGCAGCTGGGAGACATAGATCAGGTACTGCAGGCTAGGCATGCTGAGACCTGGGGCTGGGACTCAGGGAAGCAGCCTTCCTGCCCTCAGGGCTCACCTCTCTCTCTCCCGGCCCAGGACATAGAGGTGGAGAAAACAAACCATTTTGCACTGGTGACTTTGAGAACAGCTGCTCCCGCTGTCTGTGTAAGTGTTGATTGGAGCCAGGGGGTGGCCGAATTATTCCTTCCCTTCGACTCCTTGTGATGAGGAAATTACAGTGACCGTCGTGGCTGTGTCACCCCCACAGCTGTGTGCAGGGAGCCAAGCCAGGCCTTCTTTTATTTCACAGTTGCTTGTTCTGAGTCAGGCTGAGAAGGTCCTGGAAGAAGTAGACTGGCTAATCACCAGGCTTAAGGGGCAAGTGAGCCACGAAATCCTGCCAGGTAAGAGGAGTCCGGGACGGGCTTCTAAGAAATGCCATGGCAGCAAAGACGCCTTCGGTCCATGTTGGACTGCTGCATCGCAGGCGAGCCAAGGTGCGTTTCCGTGGTAGCTGAAAGAATGGAGACTCACGAGGCTTCGAGCAGCAGTCCCCGCCGCAGGATTACATCCTCGCTTTCCTCACAGAGTTCCTAGTTCATGATTTTTTATTTCCTTTGCTCTTAACTGGAAAATAAGGCCAATTGAGCTTGAGTGGACCAATTTTGTTTCCCTTCAGAAGCAGCTTCTTCACAGGCAGCACCAGGAAATCAGCCCCTTGAGAAAGCCGTCATCATTCAACTGGGTACTCTGCTGACATTCTTCCACGAGCTGGTGCAGACGGCCCTGCCAGCAGGCAGCTGTGTGGACACCTTGCTAAAGGACTTGTGCAAAATGTACACCATTCTTACGGCACTGGTCAAATATGTGAGTATCTGGTTAGGTCCACCACCACCATTCCATCCCAGCCAGGAAAATGCCCATGGAGCTGAAACCAGTCATAGTTCTGAGGTGATCACGAAGTGGCAGGCTCTGCACAGGCCAGAGAGGAGCTGTGGATGGCAGAGTTCTAAAACTGCTTCTATGCGTTCTTGTTTCCCTGAGCAGCTGATTAAGAGTGACTGCATCCTCCACCCTCTGTAGCGATAGGATAGACTCCGGTACGTAGGATCTCCCCAAAGTTGACTACCCCAACCACGGCCGGCACTAAAGAGCTTGTTGGCCCTTCTTCCATTCCATTAGGAAAACGAGTTGCCCCCGAGGCAGTTCTGATTCCGGGCAGTGTGTGTGCGTGCGTGCGTGCAGCTTTGCCCTACAGGGTTTTAACGGCTGCTCTGGAAAGAAGTCGCCAGGTCTGTCTTCCCAGGAGACTAGAAGAGGAACCCACCCCTCTGTGCCTCCTGGCACGGTCACTGGTTTGCAGTGGCACGGTCTCCGTTTCTGGAGCGTGCTCGACCTAGCCCTCCGGCAGAGAGGGAGACTGCCAGGTCAGAAAGGTAGGACACACTTTTTGCCTTGGCGAGCGTGAGTGAGTGCTCCTCTTGCCCTCGGAATGTTTGGGATCCCAACAGGCCTCTGGGAGTCTTGGGAGGAGCTGGGAAGGAGAGTTCTGATTCTAGCAGTGATCCATATGACAGACCTCGAGCAAGCCACCGCCTCCCCGGTGAGCCCTGAGAGCAGTACTGTGGCCGCTGGTGCAGCTGCAGCCCTGCAGCGAAATGCAGTGCCCCTCTCCTTTTCACAGGCATGCTCTTAAAGGAAGCTTGGCGGAGTCTGGAGCTAAACCGGTCAGAAACAGGCCCTCCAGCTCCTCGTTTGGGGGGTAGCCGTGGCCCCTGGAGTCTCTTTGGCTATGGTCGCTTGCTTTCTTCTCCACAGGCCATTAGCTCCCGGAAAGAGTTGACTGTAGTTTCCCAGGATGTTGATGTAGGGTGGTATACTAACCCATGCCCCTTGTCTCATAGCATCTCCAGGTGTGTGGGAGCACCAGGGGAATTCCCCAAAACATGGAAAAGCTGGTGAGTTGGGAGCACCTGTTCTAAGGTCGGGCAAGGACTGGCGTGCTTATTACAATGACATTGACTTCCTCCCTGTGTGTGCTGCAGGTGAAGCTGTCCGGGTCCCATCTGACCCCACTGTGTTACTCCTTTATTTCCTACGTGCAGGTAAGTGATCGCCATTGCCATTCAACACCAAAAATAGCCCTTCAGGCCAGAACGGACTTCCTGCCTCCCAAGAGGTGGCTTGGCCCTCTGATTGGAGTGTGCAGCAAGAAAATCCTGGTCCCTGCAGAGATTTCACGTGGAGAGAGATTTTGTGTACTGGTCTTTGGAGTAGGGAGAGAGCAGCGTGCCGCGGCTCAACAACTTGATTGCGTTCTGGTGGCTCCCCCTGCGCCCATGAGGCCTACCTTTGGGAGTGGATGGGTAGCATTGAGCTTGTAAGAAAGGCCGAGAGTTGGTGGCAAAGTGCATGTAACAGCAGCCGCACGCCCAGCCAGGCAGAGGCATTAGGGATTTTTTCTGTCATCTGCCCAGAACTATTCTCTTCTGCCTTTCAGTGAATACACATAACAGAGTTTGAAGACGTTTTAAATGTCCTTTGATCACCATTACCATCAAATTTTTGAAATGCTCTAGCCCTCTTTACTCTTTGTGAAACCAGGGTTTCTAAACGTTAGCACTGTTAGCATTTGGGGCCAGGTCGTTACATTGGGGGCTTGACCTGGGTATTATAGAATATTTGCATCATCCCACATACCAATAGCCACTCCCCAGCTGTGATGACCAAAAATGTCTCCAGATATTTCTAAAGGCCCCCGAGGGGCAAAACCACTCACGATTGAGGACCACTGGCTTCACCACATGAAGTCTTGGGAAACCGCCTGTCTTCAGAGACCACTTAGTTACTGAGGTAAACATTTCACAGAGCTGTTGTTTGATGTCTGAAGACTCAAGGCCCCACTCAGGATCAGTCCTGGCCATGAACCTAGAGCCAGGCTACATCAGTGTCACCCCTCGGGGATGCTACACTTGCTCTCTTCCTTTCTACTTTCCTGTTGACGACCTGCCTCAGTCTCCCCTTGAGAATCCAGCTGTCAGCTGGAAGCGCTCAGCAATGGGCCAGTAATTGACGGTTTCCCTGGCCTCTGTGACAGGTTAAGGATGTACCATTGGTATTCGGGGCCAGGCTATTATAGTTGGGCCTTTTTTCCCCCACCCAAGTGTTTGCAGGTGCAGGTTCTCAGCCTTCAACTCATGAACGTCCAGGTGGGGGCCATTCTGTCTGTGCACATCGTTTGTCTCTGTAAAGGAGATGGCTCTCTTTTAAGTTTGGGATTTGAGTTCCATTATCTCAAAGGCTTGCTGTCTCTCAGGCCACATGTCATGAAGTATCGTTCATAGACAGATACACCAAGACCACAGCAAACTCACTGCCATCGAGTCCATGCGGCTCACAGCCACCCTCTAGGACAGGTAAGACTGCCCTTCTGAATCCCTGAGGCTGACTCTTGACAGGAGAGTAAGTCTCTCTCACCTTCCAGCTGAGGAACACTGGTAGTGTCCAAGCACAGACCGTGTGGTCAGCAGCCCAATGTGAAACCCATGACAACGCCGCTGCTGCTGCCACCACCCCCCCCAGGCTGAGAGCAGGAGGAACCAGTTATTGGACCAGGCTAGCCACGTGATCACGTGGTTAAGTGGGAAGCCATGAGAGAGGGCGTTTCTAAACTGGGAAGCTGAGAAGGCCGCCCCAGGGATCAGCAGTGCAGTGTGGCTACCCTGTTTGAGAAGGACTTACAATGGGCTTAGAAACACTTCCCAGTGCTGTGACAGAGTGGGCAGTAGAACTCCCAGAGTGTCAGAGAACAGAGAGGACATGCTTTTGCTTGAAGTCGGGAACTGTGCCTTCCAGGAATGGGACACAAGTGCTCTGTGGGGCATTCCGAATGAGAGGCAGAGACTGGATAATGGAATAGCACTGGAGCCCTGAGGGAGGCACAACGCTGTTCCCCTAAGACAGGAAAAGAAGCAACAAGCGGGATTCCAGAGGGCCGGGTAGGAAGAAATGTATTTTGGGCTCCAGAAGGCAAACTCGGAATGGTAGGGTGAAGCCGTGCCATGAGAGGAGCTGACAGCGGCAGTGGAGAGGGCACGCAGGGGCAAGCAGGGAGTGAGCCACCCTTCCAGAAGACCCCTACTGCCCATTACCAACCGCTATAGGCAGCCCTAAAAACACAGTGCTAACAAACAGAGAACTCGATTTTGAAGGCATGCAGTATGGGTAAAGTGAACAGATTTTAAATGGGACACCATTGACGGCAGTGAGGAGTATTCTTGATTACAACTTGGTCTATAGGGTGAGCCCTGGTGCCATAAGTGGTTGAGTGTGGGACTGCGGCCCGCGGGCTTGGTGGTTCAGATCCAGCGGCGGATCTCAGGAGTGGCACTGGGTAGCGCCCACAACCACCAGAGGGAGTGATGCCCACAAAAAAAAAATGTGGTCTATATAGAACACCAAAAAAAATTGGGGGGGAGCATCACTGCCCTCTGGTGGGAGTAGGAAGCCCAGCCTTGCTCCCAGAGAGCTGCTGCTGGATTTGAACTGCCAACCCAGTGGGCGGCAGTCCCGCACACAATCACTGTGCCACCGGGGCTCAGCCTGCAACAAAAATTTTAATGGAACACAAAAATAATATTGTAATATATTCATTTTAATTTTAAAACGACGCGGGACGTCTGGTTGCTGTAAGTCTGGGGGAAGATCTGGGTTTGGATGCGATGCTAGTGTTTCTGTCGATGCTTCTCTGCTGGAAGGTGGGACTCCACTCCTGTCAAGAGTTCCAGTCTTGGGAACAGAAGTCCTACTCTGTCCTTAGGGTCACTGTGAGTCAGAAGTGGCTCGGTGGCAGTGAGTCCATGCACCAGAGTAGATTGTCACCTTCTCCATCACAAGCAGCACCCTAGTGCCCCCACCTGCCAGCACTTGATCCACAGACGAGCTGTCCTCCCACATGTGCTCCCTGAAATCCCCATTCTCGGTTGCAATGACTTGAAGGAAATTCCCACTCGCCTGAGGCTGGGTAGGAAAATCTTTGGAAATGACTGAGTTTGTGTGTCTTTAGAACAAGAAGAATAAGAGCCTGAAGCCTGCAGGAGAGAAGAGGAAGGAGAAGGCTGCTGCTGCCGCCACCGCCACCACCATGGTAAGCCGCTGACACCAAGCCCAGAACCTGGACAACGATGTGCCGAGGGAAAGGGTCCAGGCCCCAATGACTGCGTGACTCACTCCACTGACAGGCAGGGTCTGCCACGAGGACAGGTCAAGGGACACGATTAATGGTTGCCTAGAGCATGGGGGAAGGTGCCCTCGTTGCGTAGTGTTTATGCATTGGGTTGCTAAGGAGGTCAATAGTCCAAAGCCTGCAGGAGAAAGAGGAGACTTTCTGACACAGGACTAGTTCTGCGCTGTTCTAGATGGTCACTATGGGTCAGAAGTGGTTCAGTGGCAGTGAGTTTTGAGAAAGCTAGAAGGGAGGTTGGAGGGGGCCCACTACTAAAAGAGACAGAGACCCTGGGTGGGGCGATAAAATGTTCTCCAATCAATTACAGGGACAGCTGAAGGCTAAATAACATGTAAATGAGTGAACTGCTTGACAGATTAATTACATCTCAAAAAAGCCATACATACCCAGCTGCAAATTTTGAGGGAAATGGAATTTGTGAAGCGGGGTGGGGATGGGATAAGTCACTGCAATTCAACTCAAGTTTTATATTCAGATGGAATATTTCTATTTCCTCTGAACTAGAAAACATACTTTACCCAGGAAGCACCAGAAAATTACTCGCTTTCTTTATAATTAGCTTATGAGGCCCATAAGGGAAGATTTAGTTCTAGGGAAAATTGGTGAGTCTAAACAGCGTTCACGCGGGGAAAGGGGCACCTTCTGCACGGTCCTCAGACCACACTTGCTGCCCTCATCGGGTCCGCTCCCCCACCCCCAGGACAGCGCAGAGCTGCCGCGTCTTCAAGGCCCTCAAGGCTGGCTGGCTGGGTGGCTGTCTCTCTCGGTGGTTAGCAAATGTGGCAAAAGCTAATGAACCCATAGATACTCCTTGGTGCACTTTTAGGGTACAGAAATTATGTAAAGACCTATGTTCGAGGTTTTTTACAAACAATAGCTTGTAAAAGTTAAATACTGAAAATTAAGTGCATGTGCATTACAGAATACTAGGCAGGCATGAAAATGATATGGACTTAAATGTTTAGTTAGGATGTTGGTGGGGGGGATGAAAACTGCAGTGTCCCCACTTGGGAGTTTTCAAAAATACATAAACATGTTTCAGACGAGCGATGTTTGGAAGGATCTAGAAGGTATACTTAGCCACCCAAGTTCATGTGCAGACAAAAAGGAAATGGAGCTGTCTGCCACAGCGGACACACTGGTTCAGATTAAGTCAAAAGCCAACCAAATTTATGGTAATGAGTTGACCCTCACCCAGTCCTCTAAATAACAAAAAGCCTGGGGATTGCAGATGGACGGTTCAGCTGGAACGCTTCTGAAATCAGGGCCCCTGAGATGGAACTGCCAAACATGTACATCACTGACAGGTGCCAGCAAGTTGACTTTGCCGCCTGTGGACCCCACGGGAGTGAGCCCCATCGGGCTTCCTAGGCTGTGGACCAGTCACAGGGCGGCTTTGCACCACCAACTTCTCTGTCTGCAGCAGTACCACCCTGTCTCCTTACATACATGAAAGTGCATTTAGACCAGTGTCTGCCCGCCCACCGGGAGGTACTCATACCTCGTCATTATGCTAGGGACAGTTCCAGAGGGCTCCAGATGCGTGGTTTTCATTGGGGGGGGGGGGGGGGGGGGGGGGGGGGGGGGGGGGGTTTGGGGGGGGGGGGGGGGGGGGCGGGCGCACGGAGGGCATCACTGCCCCTTGGGAGTAGGAGGCCCAGTCTTGCTCCTGGAGAGCTGCTGCTGGATTTGAACCGCCAACCCTGCAGCCGCAGTCCCACACACAACCACTATGCCACTGGGGCTCAGCTCCCAGGCTCCAGATCTTAAAAGCCCCCTTGCCATGAAATTGGGGTGCAATTCTCTTCCGTCCTACAGGCCAAAGTCCTCCGAGAGATGAAGCCAATTCCGAACCTCATCTTTGCCATTGAACAGTATGAAAAGTTCCTCATTCACCTTTCTAAGAAATCCAAGGTAAGCCGTTGTCTATCGTGTTGATCTCTTTGGGGACACCTGACATTGAAGCAGTCCTGCTGGGGCGGGCAATCAAATCATGACACTTTCTATTGCTCTGCTCTTTGTTGACGGCTTGAGCCCGCGCGTCCCAGGAGAGCAGGTCGAGTGTGTGGCTCCCTGAGGCAGGCCTGGAAGGTCTGTGCCGCAGCCCTGGGCAGGACGAGGCACCCCCCACCGTCCCGGTCCTCTTACAGGTCAACCTGATGCAGCACATGAAGCTCAGCACCTCCCGGGATTTCAAGATCAAAGGGCACGTCCTGGACTCGCTGCTTCGGGACCGGCAGGAGGAGGAGGGGATGGAAGAGGTCAGTGCCTGCTCTGCCTCAAGAGCAGCCAGCCCCCTTCCGAAGCCAGGGTACTCAGGCTAGCCAGGAGCGAAAGGGCAAGAGCCAGTCGCCAGGGGTTTAGACAGTCCTGGGCAGAGGCAAAGCCTCGGAGCGGAGGAACGGAGGGCTGTGAACGGCTGAGCCAGTATGCACACTGCCTGCACCTGTGTGTACTTCTGGTAGACAGTTCCAGGGTCCCGGCAGTGGCAGACCAGGTCTTTCTGTGGGGGCTTCTTCCAGTGAGTCTTTTAATCTGGGGCACATCCAACCACTGCGCCAGACTCGGCAACCATCCTGTCCTCCTCGCAGTGGTGCAGGCCCTGTTGGTGAGCTGAGTCAGGCTTCCTAACATTGCTATCAAATGCAGGGTTTGACCCACATTCCCAAGCTTGTTCCTCTCCATGTCGTTCTCCCTGCTCCCATGTTACACGCCATCCTTGTGGCATCTTGAGAACAGACCTACGTCCTCCCTCTCGCACGGAAAACACTTGTTTGAGCTGTGTCTGAGGAGTACCAGGAGATTGGTGACCTGTGCTTATTTCAAACTGGGATATTTACATAAACCCCCCAAGGTCTGCCTCACTAACTGGACTTGCATTCTCACAGTCAGGCTGCGCCAGGCCCCCCTCCTGGTCTGCTCAGGGTCTGAGTGGGTAAGCGAGCCCCTCCCTCAGGAGTCTCCTCTTCCCATGCATGAGGCGAGGGAAAACAGGAAAAGCACAGGCTCCAATGAGAAGGTAAAAGGGTTGTGTTTTATTATTTTCACCGGAAGCTTCTCATATTAGCACATTGCTGCTCTCCCCTCCCAGGGCTCCGAATCAGAGCACAGGGGACAGAACGAAGAACCGGCCCAGAAGAAAAGGAAAACAGAAACAAAATGCCTGAGTTAACGAGTACTCTGGGGCTTCTGCGCGCTTCCTGCCCAATTAGGCCCAATGCCTCCGTGTCCTGCAACATGCACCATTCTGGCTTTTGGTTCCGACCCCATCAAGCTCCACTGCCCCGTCCACGGTGTGTCCCGCAACTGGAAACGCTGACTGGGCAGCCTTCTCCGCCCCAAAGCACAGCTGAAGAGCCTGAGTGGTTGGGGAGCCTGCACTGCCCCGACAGAGCTCCACGGGAGCAATACGGGCCTCTGGCAGCTATGGCCCAGGCTGGCTTCACTTTCCCAGGGAGCCTTTGGTGAGTTCAATTGTCTGGTAGATATCCAGTGCTTCACCTGAAAGATAGGTCCGATCAGTTAGCAGGAGGCCTACTATTCTACCAGCTGGGTGGTCAGCAGTGAAAAGGGCCGGGAGCAGCTCATGAGGGGCAGGTGCGTTTTGTTTAAGGTGAAGCAAGCCACCTTCTTTACTTGTTTGGCACGAAAAGCTGCTCATTTCTACTGAAGAATGCACTTTGATTTTGCACAATAAATTCTCCCTAAACAACTCTGGCGTGGCTGGCAAGGGTATCAGTATAGGTGGGTGCTGGGCACTCTGGGCACAACTTTTGAGAAACAAGCACCCGTCTTTCGTGGTTTGAACAGCATTGGGGGGCCAGGACACCTGAGCTGAAGACGCCTAGAACCCAGCCCATTGAAGACTTTGTCTCCCTGGGGACAAGGTCCCAGTCCAGTCCACCTTACATTCTACACCCAGCAAAGAACAAAGACATCCTGCTCACCCTGGGGGATCCCGTATCTCTGTTCCATCCCTGTGGGGTTGGACGGGGTTTTACAATCCATGGTCACTTCTTTCCTGAGGCACTGGTCAATATCGACGGTACTGAAAAAGGCGACTGACTGGGGCAGGTCATTCAGCCCCAGCTTGTAGGAAAACATGCACCTGAAAGAGACCCAAGTTCCTCTCACAGGCATGTTCCAGCTCTGGGCAGAGCCCCATCCCGCCAGGAGACACGACCACGGGGCCCTGAGCCGCCCACCCAGAGACAAATGCAATTACACACTCAACACCCTCCCCAGTTTGGTTCATTGTGTTGATGTAAAAAGTGTTTTCCAATTTGTGGGCCACTGCTTGGCATGAAGACGCTTTCTTGTTGGCGTGGGCCAGTATCGCCAACAGTGGCTCAGGGGGCTGTGAAAGTGCCGAGTGCTGCAGCTGTCAGCTGTTCTCCGAGTCAGGCTGCAGCCAGGTCCTCCCGCATGGTCCTAAGTAGCAGTGCCACGTGGAAATGGACTAGGAATCAGACTGTGGGAAAATGCCCTTGATAATGTATAGAAACATCCTTAAATCACGTCGCATTTGTGTCTCCCTGCTCACTGTTAGAGGGGTCACTTTTGACCCTTGGGAGGACTTTGATGGAAGAGAGGCTCTCCATCCTCACTGGATTGGGGAGGGTCTCGGGTCCCTTGCTTTCAAAGCAGGAAGGGGTGGGGGGAGGGAGGTCCCTCTGAAAGCACAGCTAGAATCCACTCTGAAACAAGGCCTGGCCTGTAACCAAGTCTTAGCATATGTTCCTTCCAAACCCAAGACACCTTTTCAAAGTGCAGGTTTTGTTGAAACTCGACAAAGTTTCATTTCTAGCCAACAGACTGAAAAGTGGAAGTGCTTTTTCTAGAGAAATGTGAGTGCAGACGAGGGCTGCTCAGGTGGCCTGGCCCCGCCCAGCGGGCTTACCTGGTCAGCAGGTTGGAGATCTGTAGGGCCAGGGCGGCGCGGTAGCGGTCCTCCTCCCGCACCAGGTAGCGGACCTCGTCATGGATGCTGATGCAGAACCGCCCGTCGATGGCAAACTCCTCCAACAGCCACTTCATGGCCACCAGCATGAGGTGCAGGTAGTCCACTGCCGAACTCTGCACCACCCAGTTCACGCGGCTGGTCATGAACTGGGGAGGGAGGGGCCGTCACCCGCCAGTGAGCTCTCCATGAGGAAGGAACAGAGGCCCACTGGGAAGTTCTGCTCTGCCAACACTCCCCTCCTCCCCCCCACCCCATGTCCAGAGGGAGCCCGCCCTCCCCGTGCTCCCAGAGTAGCAGGTACCTCCCCTTGAACCGCAGAGGGCTCCAGGGCCCGGCTAACGCGGCAGCCCAGCACGGGGGTACAGGGTGCATCTGATGTGGCGATCTTCTCCAGCTTATTGAACATCTCCGACTCGGTGCCCCCCATCCACGCTCGCTCAGCAACCACCTCCCACTTCTTCCACCGCGACCTGGGAGACAGGAATAACGAAATGGGAAAGCTCTTGTCTTTCGGCATCTCTGACCCACCCTCTGGGCCCGTCGCCACCTCCCCACCCCCTTAACAGAGAAGGTTCTCACTTGCGTAGAGCTTCTCTCTGGATCTTACGTAGATCCTGCAGGGACACCCAGCCATCCTCAGTCCTGTCCACGGGCAGGTCCAGCTCCCTCACCAGCCATTCCCCTTCCTCTGACAGCCGATACCTGGGGGCAGTCACCCCTGTCATTCGCTCCGCAGTGCAAGCCCGCCTTGTGCCCCAGACCCCAGGCAGGAAGCACTCTCCCCTCCCTGCAGATGCAGCACACTGGACCCCAGCCTGCACCCACTGGGCTCTAGGGGAGGTGGCAAAGGCACAGAGCTAGGGCAGCAGGACTCCATGGGGTCATGCAGCTAAGAGGCACCACGCCCAGACCAGAACCCAGGCTATACCATGGCGCCGATGAGGAAGCCCTTCCTCTCCAGTCCAGCCTGCAGACCGGCACCAGGCTATGCCTCGGTACTCTAAGTGACCAGATTTTAACATTGGTAAAGTGGGACACCATTGACCCGGGGGGTGGTGGGGGTGGTAATATTCCCTTCCCGTTCTCCCACCATTCCCTAGCTTGTGCATTCTTTCCAAAAATCGGGACTTTTTAAAAACGCCATGGGATGCGGGGAAAATTGTTTCCTAGTCAGGACTGTCCCACCAAAAGTGGGACGTCTGGTCACTCCAGCCCCTAGCTGCTCCCCACTCATGGGCACCAGTACCCCACTTCCAGCCCCAGCAGTCCGGACTGCACTGTGAGCCCTGCCGAGGCACAATTAGGGCCCTGTGCCTCCACCCGTCACCACGCCATCCCTGGCTAACTCCACTCGAGACCCGCTGACAGGGACAGTAAGCTAAAGAAATGGTCTCTACTCACCTTACTGAAGGGTCCCACTCACAGGCCCCTCCTATGGGCTGCTACAGCCCAAGCACACACCACAGGCCTGGGATGTTGCACAGAGGCCCAAACCAGCATACAAGCCACCCTGTGAGGGTTCCTGCCTCCCGCTAGGCCAGGCTGGCAAACTGTCAGTCACGGCCAACGTGGGAGAGCAGGGCAGGCCTCCCTGTGTGATATGGGGGTGCTGGAATGGAAACCCACGGGGAAATACAAGCAGAGGCCCAGGACGGCGCAGCAGTCCCTCCAGGAGCCTGTAGAGAATGGCTCATGGGAAGCTGCTGCACTTGGCAGCTGCCTTTGAGCAAGGCAGGGCCTTTCAATGCACTGGTGAAGATGTGGTAGCCATGCAACACTCACACTGCCCTGCTTCCTAAGAGGGAGGGTAAATGTCTAACAGATAAGTTTTCTCCTCGTTCTGGGTGGTCACTCTGGCAGGCCCGCTACACACCAGGCCTGTTCTGGGTTTGCGCCGTCAGCCAGGCTGAGCCAGACTGAAGGCCTGGTCTGTAAGGGACTCAGAGTGGCTGACCCACTGCCTGGGGACCAGCTATCAAAAGCACAGCTTTAGCCCTTTGGGTTCAGGGCTCATCAAGAAACTAAGAAACATCACAATGGTGAGGACAAACCGCCTGGGTCACAGGCCTGAGGGCAGGTAAGCCTTCAGGCAGGGAAGGGGCAGGAGAGGGGGTTCCATCCCCGCTCTAACAGTGGAGGGAGGCCCTCACCGGCGGAGGCCCTTGGTGACGGCATACATCTGCTGGGCTTTCTCAGCAGCCTCTTGCTGTGTGAGTCGGTGGTTGAACTGCAGTAGGAGGCGCTCGGCAAAGGGTTGCCCGGCCCCATAGATGCGGCCATAGTTGAAGACCTTGGCGTGCTCCCGGCTGATGCCCACAGTGGCCGCTGTCTTGCTGTGCAGATCCGTGCCCCTGCTCTTCCTGCCCTGCAGCGTCATCCACCCAAAGGCCGTGCAGCCTGTCGGACAAGGCAGGGGTGAGAAAGGATGAGGGCAGTCTTCTCACCCACCTCGATACCAAAGGGGCGAGCTACCTGCACATGGCCCAGCCGGGCCCCTGCTTACCGTGCATGCCAGCAAAGTGGGCGTCCCCCAGCACAGCCGAGATCCACAGCTCCTGGGAGTCCACGTCAGCACCCACAAAGACATAGCCGGGTGGGGCCTGCACCATGGCCTTCAACTCGCTGCCCACTCTGTCAGGCTGCAGGGAGAAGAGGAGCCCCTTCCCACGCTGTCCTGGAGCCCGTGCTGACGGAGGGGATGCCAGGGCCTTCCCTAGGAGGGCCTCTGGGCACGCCAGATTCCACAGCTCCAGGACAACCATTCTCTCTTACTTATGGGGATGGCAGCAAAGCCTTCTTGCCCCAACAGCCGTGGCCGATGCACCAGTGAGAGTCCAGGAAGGACAGGGGCGCCCAGAGCAGGAGTCGTGATTGGAATTCGCTCAGGGGGCCTCCCTACATCCCTGCTGAGCTCCCAGCTGGGAGAGCCCGGCGGCGGGGGAGGTCACATACCCGGGCATTGCTGGCCGTGAGCCACGTGGGCTCCACAGCACGGCGGGTGATGGTGCCTGCGGTCACCACCTGGGGCAGGATGGCCCCATAGCGAGCTTCCTCGTCATAGGCTGGGTGCCTGCAGGCGGGAGAGGCAGGCCCGTCAGCATCTGGCCCTGGCCCCAGGGACCTATCCCGCCCCTGCCACTCAATAGGCCATACCTGGTCACAGTCCGAGGCAGAAGGGACCTGGGCAGCCACACCACCATCTGGGAGCTGGAGGGACACACGGACTGAGGCTCAGCAAGGTCATGGGGAGCAGGCTCCACCCCACCCCCCACCATGGCCCTCACCTGCCCAGCTTCAGGGCTGCTGTGCCCCCTCCTTGCCCGGCCTCACCCCTCGTCCTACTGACTTGCCTCTGGGCGGGCCCTGGCTCGGCCAAGGCCTGGGGCCCTAGAATACACCAACCAGGAGCATCAGAGGTCTGGGCACGTGCCAGCCGCCGAGGCAGCTTCTCCCCGCCCCTGGGTGTCCACCATCAGCCACTGCCCCCACTGCCGTCCCACACCCTGTCTTCTCAGGATGGTGAGCACGTAACCACACCTTTGGAACCAACTTTGAAGATGACTCTCTTGGCCATTCCCAATCTGCAGGACCCACTCCCAACCACCCGCCCGTCCTCCAGTTGTCCGCTGGGGCTCCAGCAGGGGCTCACTTAAAAGCCGGGAAGGTCTGGCCAGGCCCTGAAGAACAACTTCTATTGCATAAACAGGGAAACTGAAGCCAGAGAGGACTCCTCTCCCCCCACCCCGCCAAGGTCACACAGCACCAGGACAAGCAGCCAGGCCCCTGGCCCATAAGGAGGCCATTCCCGGCATGACCTGAGGCAGGGCCCCTAAGTTAGAGGCTGTGGGGAGGTAGTCCCAGGGCTGCAGGCCTGTCTGCCCTCCCAGGGGGCCCACCTGATACGTTTATGGGCATTTCTCCAGAAGGAGATCATCTTGTTGATTTCTAGGGCGCGGGGCCCACTGGCACCTCCTGGGCCAGCCTGCAGGGTGCCATCCTCCATCTTGGGCAGAAAGTCCTTGGCAAAGGGGCTTCCCACGTTACAGCTGTTACCATCCTGGAGAAGAAGGCAACCGGTGCAGGAGGTAGGTGGCAGATCCCTGGCTGGGGAGTCACTGTCTGGGTGCCTGGCCTCCTCCCATCCCCTGGCCCAAACCTTCGCCATCTATAGCCCCTACCCACGACCAGGGGAGATCACACCCCACACCCCAGGAATCAAGAGGGGACAGCACCCGCACCCTAGGGACCAGGAAGGGCGACAGCCCACCCCGGGGCCACCAAGCAGACAGGCAGTTACAGCACACAGCCTAACCGCAGCGACTATCGGTCTAGAGAAGGTGACACACACCCTGTCCCTCATCTGCAATTTCCTGAAGGAAAGCGAGTTTGAAAAGATTGTGGCATTTGCCCAGACTGCAGCCAAAGTGGGGCCAGCTGCTGGCCGTGGGCACCAGGAAGACCGCACGGGACAGGGTGTGGGCCGGGACACACACCTTGTGAGGCAGCTTGAAGAACCAGCAGCCGGGGATGTCCACATCATTGTAGGGCCCATTGCCATGGTGATAGGAGGGCTGGCTGGCTTTGGAGTCACCAGGGGCAGTCTGCGGGGGGCCACACACCTACATCAGGCACTCGTCCAGCACCTACATTCGGCGAGGGCCATGGGGTACGGGGCGGGAGGTGGGCCTGAAACCGAGACCAGCTGAGCCAGAAGGTGGCAGGATGGCCAAGAGGTCTTGGCACGGCCCTGCGCAGAGGCAAGGTCACAGCCCCAAACCCCAGACCTCAGGACCTCCCCAGGAGGAAGGGCAGGCCCCGAGGCCCTACCCACCAGAGGCCCCGAGTGGGCGCCTGCTCACCAGAGCCAGAGGAGGGCCTGACGGGACAGCTCCAGAGGTGTCCATGTTGGCTTCCGCCTCCACTTCTAAGCAGCCCAGTTCTTCCACCTGGACAAGCGGGGGAGCCAGAGTGATGCGGCGCACAGTGGGCAGGACTCCCCCGCCCCACCCCAAGGACCCTCTGGCAGCCAGGCCTGCCTGCAGGAGAGCTCCCTGGCACACCAGAGCCTGCCCCTCAGCCTGAGGCCCCCCTGGGGCGGGAGAGCCGCCTCACCTCCTGCCACACGGTGCTGTCGGCGAGCACGAGCTCCGCAGCCAGGCCTGCCCCCTGCGGCTGCTGCTCCCCCTGGTGCAGGCAGTGCTTCCTGTACACGGACTCGATGGCTCTGTGCAGAGAGGAGTGGCAGCTGGGTGTCTTTGTCTAAGCCTCGGCTCCAAGGCGGCCACCGGGCAGCACCAGGCTTGCCTTTTAGGCCAGGATGCACAAACGCAAAGTGACACAGCACTCTGGAGGCCAGCAGGGGTCCAAGGCCTGGTCTGATCAAATCAAGCTCCTGGAAGCAGAACCCCACTGAGCTGCCGCCTGCCCAAGGGCAGCTTCGAGAGGAGAGTGGTGGGCAGGCCAAGGACCAGGCTGCCCCGGCCTGCCCACCCACCCTCGCTCTGGCTCAAGGGCCAAGACCACCTCAGAGCCTTTCATCCAAAGCCCACCCAAGTGCCTCCGGCTGTTCTGCAGAGCCTGGACTCGTGATTCTGGGCCACGTCAGGTCCAGAATCCTGGCTTCTCCCTACCACAGTCTGGGGAGGCTGGGAGGCATGATCCAGAAAAAGGAAACAACGACCTGGTCCAATGCCAACAGGGGCCCAACCCACCTCCCGCAACTGCTGAAGGGACAAAGCGGTCCCCCGTGAGTGTGCGGCCTGGCACACGAAAAATGCTCCTAAAATTACACTAAAAACAAAGAAACGGACGTGGAAGCAAAAGCCAGCCCAGGTGCTGTGCTCCCAGGCCCGCCGTTGAGGACGGACGCCCTGAGGAAAGGGCTGCCAGCACAAAGGAAAGAACCCCAACTCCTGGGCACCAGACCACGCTGGTATGGGACTCCCAGGCTCCCCCAAGCCTTACCTGTGAGGGCAGACCACCCCGGGTGAGGCGAGAACGGTGCCCGAGGGCACTTGGGCCAGGTTGTCCCGCCGCCCGGGCACCAAGTAGCCCCAGCCGTGCTGCTCCGAGTGGTGCAGTGGGAAGCCATCCCAGGTCAGCGCCATGAGTTTGGGCGTGACCCGCATCTGCAGGCTGAGGAGGCTGGGGCCTGGGCTCCACTTGGGGTCGTCTAGTCGAGGGCACAGCTTCCGGTACCACCTAAACCCACCCAGAAGCAAGCAGTGGGTGACTGTGAAGAAGGGTGTCTCCCATCGCATGCCGCACACCTGCTTCTGCGGTCACAGGCCCCTTCTCCACTGTGCTTTGGCAAGGACCTCCAGAAGTACACCAATGGTCTCAGCACAACACCCCAGCACAGGGCCCTGGGTGACATCTGCACCATCCCCTGCTGTCTGGAGACCACCAGGACTCTCGGGGCACGCTCCCTGCCACTCAGCAGCCTGGGGCTCAGAGAGCAGCGGGGTGCAGGGCACCTGTCCGAGTGCCAAGCACCTGCGGCTCATCCGACACCCAGCTGCTCTGAATGTCCTCATCTGCTCCCTCTGTAAGAATTCAGGAGATGGCCACTTCCTCCAAGAAAGCCCCCCTGGGCTCCCCAGACAGAGCTAGGCATGGCCTCCACACTGTTCAGGTGGTTCTCAGCCTGTCGCTCACGGCACCAACACACAGCAGCAGGGCTCGGAGCAGTGCTGCGGAGGAAGGGCAGGAGTGGCGGGGCAGACGAACACAGGGAGCCTCCCACTGAGGGGCAGTGAGCTGCTACCCTGGCCCGGAGCAGGTGGGCGGGCAGCACGGCCTCGGGGCTCACCCAGGGTGGCCAGGAAGGTGCTGCAGCCGCTTGGGGAGGAAGTCTGTGTTCCCTTTCAGCTGCTGCAGGCAGGTCTGTGCGGTGGCATCTTGCTGCAACTCCTCCTCCTCACTGGGGGGGCCGGGGTCTGCGGGGCCGGCGGGCGGTCAGGAAGAGAGGCAGGAACTCTCACCAAGCCCCACCCCAGCCTGCTCCTCTCCAGAAGGATGACGTGACCCTCTGCAGAGGCGCCCTGGGCCCTGAGTCCTTCCCTGGGGCCATCGCTACCCCAATCATCACCCCTGCTCCTCACCTTCCTGATCCTCGGGGGCCCCGAGCCCCTGGATTGGCAACTTGCCACCTTCGGCTGGCTCCTTCTGCTTCGTCTTCTTTGCCTTCTTTTGCTTAAATTCTTGCAGGTCCCACTCCAGGTCCCAGAGCCAGGGGTCCTCCTTGTACCTGCAGAGCCAGGACACCGGGCAGGGCTCCGACTGAGCGGGGCCACGCCTCCTGCCACCCATCCTATGCCCAGACCCCTGGGCAGCTCGGGCTACCTCTCTCCGACAAGCAGCTGGCAGGCATCATTGGCCAGGTCCATCAGCGACTTCTTCATCTCCCGCTGGAGCTCCTCATAAGTGCTGTGGGCCTCCACCAAATATCGCTCCCAGTTCTGGTTGACGGGCAGGTAGGAGACACCCATCTCCAGCATGCCGGCCAGAGTTACTGGGTGGGGACACCTGGTGGCAAACCCCAGGGGCTGCTTTGAATGGTCATAGGCGGCGAGGCTTTGGGCCAATCTCGGAGCTGGCTGCTGAAGCACACCCTCCCCCACCCCCCACGACCACACGACCACACAGCCACAGCCAGGCAGGGGAGTCAGGTCCCTGCCCTGTGTCTCTGACCCGTCGCTGCGCGGGGCCTCAGCTGGCCCATCTATGAAGCAGGCGAACTCCACACCCACTGGCTGTCTACTTACTGCAAATGGCTAACTTCAAAAAACCAGAAATGTGTCTGTTCAGTATGGGGGCTAAGAGCCTGAATTCAAGGTACCCTGGCAGGGGCCGGGGGAGCCTGGCCTCAAGTTTTGCTACTGTTCACCTTCAGGTAACAGCCATCTTCCTGGCCAAAACCTGTATCCAAGGGGGATTGCTTCCTTGGGTGCATGGCTAGTAGTTACACACATATTTGGGGGGACACAGTCCAAACCCCAGCCCTGCACGAAGGGCTGCCACGTGCATGCAGGCTCTCTGCTTACAAGCCCATGGCCACACAAAAGATCCCAACAGCGTAGAGACACTAGCCTGCTTCAGAGACAAGACTTGAAGACAAATCAGGTAACTTGCTCAAGGTCCCGTAAGCGGCCGGGCTTGAAGCTGGGATGGCTCACCCAGCAGCACCAGAAGGGTGGCTGCGAAGCCCTGAGCTCAGCATCAGGGTACAGACACCACAACAAAGCAGGTCTGGCAGGCTGCCGTGGCCACCTCTGGACAGGACGTGACTCCACTTTGGGGCACGGGGAACCCACTGATCCTCACCTCTCCAAGAAGAGCGGGAGCTGCTGCTGGAAAACCTCATAGGTGGCCCACACGTCCTGGGCACAGTATTGCATCAGGGCCTGGGATAGGGGACAGAAAGGCGCTGGGTGGGCCGCCATCCCACTACCACCGCCAGGTCTCGGGGTCAGGCCTGGCAGCCGTTGCTGCACAGTTCAGCACTGGTCAGCCATAGCCCACCTCCCACAGCCCTGCCTGCATACCGTACCTGGAAGTTCTCCCGGATGTCCTTCATGCTGCCCTTGACGAACAATTCTCTCGGCTCCTTCTCAAGGGGGGGGCCCCCGACATAGAGGCTATGCACATCCGCCAGGTTGTTAATGCTGCTGATGTCCAGCCAATCCCAGGAGGAGATCTGGGGGCCAGAGCAAGTGGCATAGCCATGAGCTAGGCCTCAGACCAGGCAGGCAGGCGGGCCATGGGAGGGCGGGGTGGGGAAGGGGGGCTCTGGAGTGTGCTCTCACCGCAGGGCCTCGGGTTTTGTTCTGGGACTTGGGGCCTCTCTGTGGGAGAGGACGGGCCTTGTGCTTGCCCTGCTTGGCCGCCATCCACAGACTGCGCTGAAAGCCACTCAGCCCTGAGATGGCCATGTGCATGCTCATGGTGTCCAGGAAGCGCATGCGGGAGCCCTGCGCATGAGGAGGGGAAGGGAGAGGAGGAAGAGAGAGGCTGCAGCTCCGCGCGGCCTGCCACTAGTGGGAGTCCACGCCAGCCCCGGTTCGCTCCTCGCATGTCTAGAGTTGGCCTGCTTGTGGGGATCTGCCCTCCCCAACCCCAGTCACCCCTGGAGGGGCAGGCCCGGGTCCATCTCCAGGCAGGTGTGCTCTCTAATGTCAGCCCACCAGCAGGGCCAGCAGAGCCTCCGACTAAGGGGCTGTCACCTGCCCCACTGTCTCTCTGGAGACCCAATGAGGAAACACTTTCCAAAGCACTCAGAGTTGTTGGTCCCAGACAGGAGACGCGGCGCTGCAGACGGCACACAGGTCCCGTCTCCAGATCCTGACCAGCCTAAGGATTGCTCCTGCTGGGGACCAATGACAAAGTAAAGCGATCACTTTGAGGCCTCGGTACTCCTGCCCTCACACCACGCTGCTTCCAGTGCTCCAGACACGACTGACTGAGCCGTGGGCAGAGAGGAGGGCCGAGCCGAGGCGCACTGGGGACTCCGGTTACAGTGCGGCTGACTCCTGGGCTCTCCCTGCGCTGCCAGAAGCACACACACATCTGAGTTGCAGGAAGGGTGGCCAGAATGCTGTTGAGAGGTGAGGCTGGCGAGACTTCGCCTTACAAACTTTGACAGGCTACCGGGAGAGACCCGTCCCTAGAGAAGGAAGTCGTGCTTGCTATATAATAAACGGTCAGCCCCACAGAGGGATGGACTGTGAGCTTGGCTGAGAGGACGGAGCAGGACCAGGCAGTGCTTCGTGCTGTTAGGCATGGACCACGAGGAGTCGGGGTGGACCCGATGGCACCTACCAACCGAGGAAAAGTCGGGCTCTGGGAGGAACCCTGGGGGAGGAGCGGTTACCGTTGGGCTGCAAGGTCAGAACACCAGTCGCTCCTTGGGAGAAAGAGGGGGCGGTCCACATAATGGCCATCACCACACTGGGGCATTAGTCTCCTGTACTCTGCTGGCCTCGGGGCTGGGCACAAGGACCAGAGGCAAGCCTGGTCAACAGGGGGCCCACAGTTGCGGCAGAGGGCGTGATACACTAGCCAAAAAAACAATGCCTTTCCGGGCCACTGAGTCAGGGCTCCTAACCCAGTCCAGAGGGCCCCGGGAACCTTACCTGGATCAGATACTGCTCCTTGATGTGGGCTCGGTCAAAGGACACGTTGTGCCCCACCACTAGCTGCTCTTGACGACCCTTTGGGGTGGGGCTGCCGCCACTGGGGGGGATCTCCAGGGGGATGAGGTCAGCCGGCGACAGCTGGCTGGTCCAAGAGTAACGCTCTGCCACCAGCCGCCGGCTGCACCAAGAATACCTGAGAGATGGGAGGCAAGCGAGTTCACCACGGAGGCGCTCCACGTCCGCTTCACAATCCCCCACCCAGACCCACCCCCACAGCCCAGGGCCCACACTAGCAGCTGGGGACCCAGGTGAGGCCAGGGGACTCCAAAGCCTCACAGACCACGTGGAGTCGCTGGGGGGAAGGAAGCGTCTGCGCTTGCAAGCTTCCACAAAGACAGCCCTGGTGCTGGGGCTCCCACATGGGCCCCGTCCCCCGAGTCTGCACTCGGCTCCGAGGCACCTCAGAACGTCACCAAACTGGCGGTCCCAAACAGCTCACCTCCACTACCGGGGAAAGAGCTAGATAAACTGTCAGAGAACCTACAGTGCAGGGTTTTCCCCCTTTCAAAAATTACCGTGGAAACAAACAAAAAGAGGGAAAACTAAACGGCCAATGCTGCACTCATGTACAAGAGGCGTCACCCAACACCAAGCGAGAAGATCGCGAAGGACAAAAACCAAGTCACGCACCTTCGAGGAGGCAGGCACTGGGCGAGAGACGGGGCAAGTGCCGGAATGGAGTCACTGTGCCAGCATGCGAGAGCCGCGGGGAGGCTGCTTCAGAGTTGGCACAGGTGCCAGGGCCACGGAGGGAAGGCCCGGGGCAAGCCAAGCACTGTTCTAAAGATAAGGACCCCCTCGACCTATGTGAATGAGGAGGCCATGCCAGTGAACGCCGCAGCGGGAAAGGCGCTCCCTGCAGTCACTATGGCGGGGGGGTGCGGTGGGCCCGGGGCCAGCCGCCTCGACAGTCTCAACCAGCCAACCAATCAACCACTTTCTTTCAGCAAGAAAGAAATTCCTGGATTTAAATCTGACAAATTCTAACTCATATTCCAACTCAGGGTAATATGCCCAGGGGCTGGAGCTGAAGCCTCCTTTCCCCCCACAATTAATCCAGCAGGTCAAAAAGCCCAAAGTCCTTAAAAACAACGAAGGAATATATAAAAGGCCATGGAGTACCAAATATTTGCGGTCTGAGTAATAAGGTCAGGGACTTCCAATGCAACACACCAGCATGCTGGTATAGAGAGGCAGGTCTGCAGGGGTGTTCAATGCTGCCTGGGACCCACTTATTCTCGAGACAAAGAAGAAAGTCCCAAGGCACCCACACCTTGGGGAGGAAGTCAGACCCTGGGAAACAGGGCCAGGAACGCCTGCAGTTCAATGGGCCTGAGCCAATGCCCGCAGCCTATAGCCCCAAAGGCCTTCCCAACAGCTTAGGGCTCCTCCCCACACACACCCCCCCCCCACAGCTCCCCCCACCCCTCGGGAAGGGCAGCCTGGAATGGGGACCTAGTGCTATGCTACAGAGGAAGGACCCCAACAGAGCGTCCATCTCCAAACTGACTGCAGCCACCAGGCCAGCTAAGTGAGGCCCAAGCACCCTGGCCAGGATGGAATGAGAATGCGAAGAGAATGGGAAGGATGGGGAGAGAAGGGCCAGAGAGGTCAAGAGAGGAACAGAAAGAAAAAGGGATTTCAGGAAAAGTGGCCAAAAATGACCAACAGGGCAAAAAGCAAGTCTTTCTTTGTGACCGGGCTCTCTGGTTCCCTGCCTTATTTTCCCTCCTCAAACAGTGGCCAGTGTCCTCTGTACTGACCGCCGGGGCATGCTCTACATGTGTGACTCTCCTCGCAACTGGAGCTGAGTCAACCAGGCAGCAGCTCATCGTCTGGCTCTTCCCAGCCATCCGTGCCTACCTTAGCCACTTAGCCATGTTCTCATCCCTCTCAACTGCAAGTTTAACATTGCGCAGCTTTCTGTACAAAGGTGTGGCTTCCCATGGGAATAAAGAAACTGCCAACTGTGTGCTGGCCATGCCTGAAAACATTAAGGATGAATATAAGGTTTTAGTCCTGGAATGAAAAAGAAAAAAGGGGGCTGAGCCCCGGTGGCGTAGTGGTTGTGCGCGGGACTGCGGCCCACTGGGAAGGAGGTTCAATTCCAGCAGTGGGGCTGGGCCTCCTACTCCCACCACCGGAGAGCAGTGATGCCCCCCCCCCCCCAAAAAAAAAAAAAAAGAAAAGAAAGAAAAATAAAAAAGGGGGAAAGACGGTTTAGGGCTCTGGGGATCCTGGACCTTAATTGCATCTAGCATCCTGCAGTGGGGTGAGGCTGCCAGCAGGGTGTGCAAAAGAAACCTGGGCAGCCCTGAGAGGGTCACTTCTCCCTTTGAACAAGAGATTGGCCTGTTTTCTGTTTGGGAACAAAGTAACCAGTTAAGAGGCTGCAGGAGGAAGCGGTTGTTTCTCTTCCTCTGGGAGGTATCTGGAAATGTTGAAGGATTTAGGGGCTAGCCATGGATGCTAACTAAATGCCTTGTGTGGTCTGGGGAAGTGCCACAAAGCGCTTTCTCCCACCCAAAATAACCAACAGCAATCCCAAAGAGACACTTTGCACAAGTCTTTGCCGAGCAACTTTTCATGACGCTCCAGAGGGAGGGGCTAAAGGCACCAAATCCTTTGGCTCTCAGGTGAACAGCACCCCCTCCCCCAGCCCCCTGGCAGTCTCCATGCGACCACAGCTTGTCCACTGGGTCCCATCACTACCTGATATGTCCCTGGGAGTCTGAGCACTTCCTGGCTCCCAACACTAAGATGACGGCAGAGGCCACCGCGGAGGAGCTGGCCTCCACCTCACGCTACCTCGATGACAAGCACCTGGCACGCAGTGTCACAGTAATTGCAATGACCCAGGTGATTACACTGTGCCCCCAGTGCGAGTGCCCCCCTATGCTAAAACCCCCCACCCCTGGCCCCACTTACCAGGCCGAGGGGGATATGGCCACCGCCAATGTGGGGCACATTCCCTCTGCCAAGCAGACCTCCACGTCGAACACCAGGGCCCGCTCCTCGGGGATGGCCACGGGTTCGGCCTCCCCCTCGGGGCCGTACCGGGTCCAGCCCTCCGCCCAGGCCCAGCTCTGGGGCCAGGGGGGCAGCTGGGCCTGCAACAGCGAGTTGGCGGCCTCCAGGTAGGGCAGGCTCTGCTTCTGGGCCAGGAGGCGGAAGTGCTGGTCCAGGTCGTCCCCGTAAAGAGGCGGCAGGCACAGCTCCACGTCGGGCAAGGGCGTGGCGGGCTGCCCCCAGAGCCCGTGCCTCTGCAGGTGCTCTACGCTGCGGCGCACCGCGTCCTCGCTGGGCCTCTCTCCAGTGCGCCCGAAGATCTGCTCGTGCAGCCCTCGGGAGAGCATCTGGATGTGCAATGGGTTGTAGCGCGGCCGCGCGCCCTCGGAGGATGGCTCTGGCGGCAGCGGCGGCCCGTCTTTGGGGCCGGAGCCGGGGCCGGAGGCGGAGACCCAGCGCCCTGGTGCTGGAACCGGCCCGGACACCACGGCGCCTGCCACCTTCTTCCAGAGCAGGCGACTCATGATTGGTGCAGGGAGCCCCCCGCTGGGCGTCAGGACACCTGGCTTTACGCTCCAGCTTGGCTGCTTTTACTGGCTGAATGACTTGGCAAGAGACACTTCCCGTCTCTGTTTTCCAGTCAGTGAAATGGGTCTGAGCATGCCTGCCTCCTGCCCCCAACTCCTAAAGGAGACAGATAATTATGTTATCACACACGCACTCTGTGTTAGAATAATCGCCCCCTCTCCCTGGGCTTTCAGTTCATTCCCTTCAGGCAAGTCTCCCAACAACCTGGGGAAACAGGTTCAGGGAGGTTGCTACAGAACTTGGGAAGACTGAATGCGGGGGTTCCGAGCAGACTCTGAACGGGGGCCGGGGAAATGGGTTTGGAAGCATAGCTCTTAGACACTGTGTGACCTTGGGCAAGCTCTTTAAGGCCCCAATTTCCTAGCCTGTAAAATGGGGTTGCGGATTCTGGTCGAATAGACTGCTGTCTGGATGACACAGGGTGGGCACGTCGCGGGGCCCGGCCAGCGGGGAGCGCTGGACAAACGGTGGCTGCCATTCTTGCGAGGGGCAGCCCGAGAGGCTAACACTGCCGGGTGCCGGCGCCCAGAGTCGAACCCCCAAGGTGGGCTGCCGCTCCTCAATGCCTCCATCCCCGGGCCGTGGCTCGGTGGGCCGAGGGCGCCCTGCACCGGGGAGCCAGCGACAGCCCCCACCGCCCGCCCGTGCCCCGCGGTGGCGGCGCCGCGGTGCGCCCTGGGACTAGCCGCCGCCCTGCTCGGGGCCCGCTGCCTGCAGGAGAGGGAGTGGCCGCGCCGCCGCGCAGGGCCCGGCACCCCCCACGCCGAGCCCGCCGGAAACCTGGGCTCGCCCGTTGTCTGCTCGCCAGTCTGCGGCTCTCCCGATCCCGGCCCGGAGACACGCGTGCCTCGGCGCGGCCTACGCAGCCTCAGGGCAGCGTGTGGCCTCCACCCGCCCAGGCCGCCCAGCTGGCGGCCGCAACTTCCCGTCTGCACCCCGCCGGGTCCCGCGGCTACCCGCTACGCCGGCGGCAGCCCCCGGCGAGACCAATGGTAAGGCCGCAAATGGACCGATCCGTCCGCGGGGGGGAGAGAGGAGACTTCCGGGCGAGCCCTCCTTGCAGCACGCGGGGAACCAAGGTCCGACCTCCCCTGTTCAGAAAGGAGGTGGACTAACCCTAAACAAGCCGGTGGGCGGTAACAATACTTCTTAGGTTGTCCAGAGCACGGCTGGCCTCAGATGGCCGCGTGGCCTAATGGATAAGGCGTCTGACTTCGGATCAGAAGATTGCAGGTTCGAGTCCTGCCGCGGTCGTCGGGGAGAGTTTTTGGTCCATTTCTTAGGAGTGAAGTACCAGCCACCTAAATGCTGTCGGCACTACCCCATGATAACTGGGGACGGCCAAACCCGCGGAACTAACGGTCTGGCAGCACCAAGAGATGCGTGGTCCTCTGGCGGTGACGGTGGCGGCCTAAGCGTTCCACCACGAAGTCAGCACTTCAAACCAAAAACGCGGCCGAGCGTCCGTGGCTCGTTGCTCCCAAGTACCCCCAGGGCAACTGCTAGCTCTGCTGTCCGGATGAAGTGCCCTGAGGAACAAGGCCTCCGTGGATTGTAACAGAGGCTGGGGATGATTGGGACATGTACACGCGTGCAAGACCTTCTGACCAAGGCCATCCGGCCAAGACTGATAGGAGCAAGACTCTTGACTATGGTATCCCCTCTTAAAAGTCACTGCCATTGAGTCAATTCTGCTCATAGTGACCTCATAGGGTAGGGTCGAACTGCCCCTGTGAGTTTCTGAGGCTGTAACTTTTTTTTTTGGTGGGGGGGTATCACTGCCCTCTGGTGGGAGAAGGAGACCCAGCCTTGCTCCTGGAGAGCTGCTGCTGGATTTGAACTCCAACCCAGTGGGCCGCAGTCCTGCACACAACCACTACGCCACCGGGGCTCAGCCCGAGGCTGTAGTTTTACAGGAGTAGAAAGACTCATTTTTCTCTCACAGAGTGGCTGGTGGCTTGAACTGCTGACTCTGTGGTTAGCAGTCCAACACAGAGCCACCCCTGCCACTGTTCCCCATTGGTGACCTCCCTCAAGGGCACACCCAGGCCAGCCTCTAAGAGAAATCGCCCCTTCCAGGACTGGTTGGGCAGGTGGAGGGAATCTACTTTCCAAGGCACTCTGTGTGGGGCATGATTATCTACATCCTTGGTTAATGATCAGGAAGAACTCAGTGAAGGCTTCATCTATGTGGGGACTGCATATGGGTTTGAGGCTGTCCCTGCCATTCATAGGTCTCTGCAACCCAGGTGTTTAGAATTTAAGCACTAATACTCAAGCAAACAAACAAAATAAACCACAGTATTGGCGTGTGTGTGTGTGTGTACAAAATACAGCTAGAAAGAGATATGAAACATTTTACAATAAAAAGAAAGATATGGAAAAGCATGGAAGGAGCGGCGCTCAGTGTTACTAACCAAACCTTGATCTGGGGTTATCCTCATGGACCCACAGGATGGGGAAGTGTGTCCCCTGGGGTTAGCGCTTGACTCCACTTCTGAAAAATCCCTACGTCAGTCTCTCGATTGCGTTCACAGCAGGGGCTTTGTGTCCTGGACTGATTTTCGTCTCTTATCTGCTGTATGACCTCAGGTCTGTTTCCAATCTGAGCTAACCTTTCCTCTGGCTGCAGCTGGGGTCTCTTTTATTCTGTAAGACACTCGTTTGCATAAAAAATAGAATCCACTCAAATTGCACCATTTTATAACCCATGCTTCTTTTTTTTTTTTTTTTTATAACTCATGTTTCTCACTTAACCATGTACCAACAACATTTTTTTAAAGTTTCTTGAGGGCTGAGCCCCGGTGGCGTAGTGGTTGTGCGCGGGACTGCGGCCCACTGGGACGGAGGTTCAATTCCAGCAGAGTGGCTGGGCCTCCTACTCCCACCACCGGAGAGTAGTGATGCCCCCCCCCCCAAAAAAAAAAAGTTTCTTGAGGGGCTGTTAGTTTAAACCAATGAGTTTCTGAGTAGGGACACAATTTTCATTATTTTCTTCTAATCCCCTAGTAACATTTAGTATTCCTTTCCAGTATGAGTTTAATTAAGCAACCAGCCGCAGTCGTAGAAGCAGTACCTGTGACTTTATCCCCAAATAGCAGTCACAGATTTTTAATAACACAATATAGTTGTTGCAGATATCTCAAAATCTTGTTTACATTTATTTATGCTTCAAAATAATAGTAATTAGGAGACAGCTGTTGAACCTCTTCTGTAGTGAGTTGACAGGAAAAATATTCACACTCATGAGTATTATTACTTATGTGCTCTTTTTAGAATCTCAGTATCTCTGGTTTGTATTCTTTATAATCTTTTATGTTTTGTGCTTTTAAAACATTAGTTTAAGAAAGTGTCTATGGCATGCACTGAATACGGAGGACTCTCCCCCAGAGTTGAGTCCCAAGGAATGTCCATCAAGGCACCTGCCTCTCTTATTAAAATACTTCAAGACAGCTGGATGTCCTCCCTCTGGATTCTAATTCGCAGCTCAAAGCTGATTCCTGCAGAAGGAGTCCACCGGGGGCTCCATGTCTTCCTGCCGAGCTGCACCCTGTTCCAGGCTTTTCGAGGACCCACCTTGAATTCTGCTCCCATTAGTAACACCTGAGACACCAGAGAGAGTTTCCCACCATCCCCTGGACCTCTCCCCATACATGGCTAGTGAAAGCGTTCTTTAGGGCCCTGCTTGTCCTAATGAAAACTTCCTCTCGGTGGGGTGGGGAGTTCAGCATTTAGCTTCGAAGTGAGCTTGCATTTGCAGTTTACCCGCAGCGTCCCTGGAGGAGGGACTTCATGATCAGCCACTAAACAGCATAGGGGACCCACTTCTACTCTGAGACACAAGGGGTGACTGAGTTGGAATAGACTTAACAACTTTGGAGGGGAGTCCTAATCAAAGCACTGTCGTTTCTATTTCAACTGTATCTGAATGCTAATTTTTAAAAACCTACTAACGTGAGTCAGTTAAATGAATCCTCCCATCAAGTTTAGCGTGGTTGTTACTGTTGTCAGGTGTCAAGTCAGTTCCAATGAGAGTAGCCGATGTGCAACAGATCGGGACTTGGCCCGGTCCTGCGTCACCCTCACAGTCAGTGCTATTCAACCTTGTTGTAGCCACTGTGTGATGCCATCTCACGGAGGGGCTTTCTCCTTTTTCACTGACCTGAGATCTTCATCTGCTGGGCTCTCTCAGACAATGTTCCACTGTTCTTCATAAACCTTCGCTTCTTCCGGCCCTGTCTTACTCTGGAAGATCTGCTGCAACCTGTCCACTAAGGGGGACCCTGCTGACATGTGAAATACCAGCCCGCAGCAACATCAGTTCGAATCCGAATCTCGGCACCAAAACCCCCCCAGCATCCCAGAAGCCACCACAGTACAACAACTGACAGAAGAGACACTTTTATGATCCCTTCTTCTGGATAAGGAAACTGAGTCACGGAGGAGCAGGCGAGGTAACCAGTCTAAACCTGTATAGCTGATTAGCTGGGAGAGCTGTGGGGTTTAATCCAAAAGACCAGCTGTAGGATCCAGGCTCTCAGTAATTACCCCCAAAGCTCAAGCCAATGGTCTGGGACCCCTGTGCTTGCTATGCGTCCGTTTGCACTGACTCGGTGGCTGGGAGGGGAGTTTGTTAGGAAGCAGGCCGGGCGGTCGGCGAGTCACAAGCCGAGCTGCTCACCACTGGCTGCTTTGCGTGTGAGGGAAAGCCAAGGCTTTTTTGCTTCCGTAAGGATTTACAGCCCCAGAAACCCACAGGGGCAGTTCTGCGGTGCCCAAGAGCAGCAGCTCTCAACCTGTGGGGCGAGACCCCTTTGGGTCGAACGACACTTTCACAGGAGTCACTGAAGACCCTATTTCCGATGATCTTTAGAACCGAGACACGGCTCCTCTCTTTCACATGCAGATACGCCCATATATGAGTATCCGCATGAAGACCACATTACACCTAGCTTCAAGACAAAATTTCATTTATTTGTAATTAGAAATCATTGTTTTAGAAATACACATTTTAAGGGCTGAGCCCCGGTGGCGTAGTGGTTGTACGCGGGACTGCGGCCCACTGGGACAGAGGTTCAATTCCAGCAGTGGGACTGGGCCTCCTACTCCCACCACCGGAGAGCAGTGACGCCTCCCCCCCAAAAAAAGAAATACACATTTTATAATATATACTTAAATATTACTTTGTGATTAATCACTATGCTTTAATTATGTTCAATTTGTAACAATGAAAATGCATCCTTATATAAGATATTTACATGAAGATTCATAACAGTACCAAAATTACAGTTATGACGTAGCAATGAAAATAATTTGGGGGGGGGCTGAGCCCCAGTGGCGTAGTGGTTGTGAGCAGGACTGCAACCCACTGGGACGGAGGTTCAAATCCAACAGCAAGGCTGGGCCTCCTACTCCCACCACCAGGGGCAGTGATGACCAAAAAAGGCTGCTGAAAATAATTTTTTGGTTGGGGGGGTGGGGGTGGTTATGTCATCACAACATGAGGAGCTGTGTGAAAAGGTCACAGCATGAAGAGGGTTGAGAACCACCACCTTAGAGGGTCACCAAGAATTAGACTCCCTGGAAGGGAGAGCTCTCTCTCTCTCTCCATTGTAAATATAAGGTTTTATTGAAGTTGGTTCATTAGTATTAGTTGGTTTTTATTCTGTTTTTTTTGTGGGGGGGCATCACTGCCTTCTGGTGGGAGTAGGAGGCCCAGCCTTGTTCCTGGAGAGCTGCTGATGGATTTGAACTGCCAGTCCAGTGGGCCATAGTCCTGTGCACAACCACTACACCACGGCACTCAACCCTTATTCTGTTTTTTTTTTTTAATCATTTTATTGGGGGCTTATACAACTCTTATCACAATCAATGCATGCATCTATTGTAACTTTTTTTTTTTGGGGGGGGGCATCACTGCTGTCCGGTGGTGGGAGTAGGAGGCCCAGCCCCACTTCTGGAACTGAACCTCCGTCCCAGTGGGCCGCAGTCCCGCGCACAAACACTACGCCTCCGGGGCTCAGCCCTGTATGCATCTATTGTATGCAAACCACATTTGTACATTTGTTGCCATCATCATTCTCTAGCTAAATCTTTTTTTGTTTTGTTTTGTTTGGGCATCACTGCTCTCTGGTGGTGGGAGTAGGAGGCCCAGCCCCACTGCTGGAAAAACAGTGTCTTCTTTTTTTTTTTTAATTTTTTTTTTGTGGGCATCACTGCCTCTGGTGGTCGTGGGCAACCATCATCATTCTCGAAACATCCTCCTTCTACTTAAGCCCTTGGTATCAGCTCCTCATATTTCCACTCACTCCCCACTCCCCCTCCTTCATGAACCCTTGATAATTTACAAATTTTCATTATTTTGTCATATCATACACTGTCTGATGTATACCTTAATCTACTTCCCTGTTGTTCGTACCCCAGGGAGGAGGCTATATGTAGATTGCTGCAATTGGTTTCCTCTTTTGACCCCACCTTCTCTCCACCCTCCTGGTATCACCACTCTCAGAACTGAAGGAATCATCTGTCCTGAATTCCCCTGTTTCCATCTCTTATTTGTACCAGTGTACATCCCCTGGCCTAGCCAGACTTGTAAAGTAGAATTGGGATAATGATAGTGGGGGGTGGGAGAAGGAAGCATTTAAGAACTAGAGGAAGGTTGCATATTTCATTGTTGCTACATATGTACATTGACTGACTCGTTTCCTCCCCATGACCCTTCTATAAGGGGATGTTACTTCACCTAACAATGGGCTTTGTGTCTCCAATCTGTATCCCCCCTCATTTATAGTGATATAATTTTTAGTTCTTTGATGCCTGATACCCGATCCCTTTGACACCTCGTGGTGACACAGGCTGGTGTGCTTCTTCCATGTGGGTCTTGTTGCTTCTGAGCTAGGTGGCCGCTTGTTTACTTTCAAGCCTTTAAGACCCCAGATGATATATCTTTTGATAGCTGGGCACCATCATCTTTCTTCATCACTTTTGTTTATGCACTCATTTGTCTTCGGTGATCGTGCTGGGAAGGTGAGCATCATGGAATGACAATTTGATAGAACAAAGTGTTCTTGCATTGAGGAAGCACTTGAGTGGAGGTCCAATGCCCATCTGCTGTCCTAATACGAACCCTATAAGTATATGCACATAGATCATCCCCATCATCATATATAATTATATTCACCTATGTACATGTCTATATTTAGACCTCTGTAAATGACCTTTCCCCCCCAGTTCTTTCCTCTATTTCCTTTTGCTTTCCTTTTATCCCACTATCATGCTCAGCCTCCATTTGGGTTTCAGTAATTTCTCTGTTACATTACTCATGATCAATCCCTATCAGGCTTCTCACACCCACCTTGTCACTGATTTTGAATCACTTGTTGTTCCCTTATCCCTGGGTTGGTCAACACCACCCACCTCCTTCCCCCTACTTCCCTATCTTCCATGTCCCCCCAGAATCATCAGTCCTGTTGTTTTCTCCTCTGGACTGTTCATCTAATCTATCTTATCTAGATAGACCTGCAGAGATAATATTATGTACAAAATAACAAGACAGGGGCTGAGCCCTGGTGGTTTAGTGGTTGAGTGCGGGACTATGGCTCACTGGCTTGGCAGTTCAAATCCAGCAGCAGTCCTCCAGGAGCAAGGCTGGGCCTCCCATTCCCACCAGAGGGCAGTGATGCCCCCAACAAAAATAAATAAATTAAATTAAATTTTAAAAAAAGAACAAGACATAGTGAGATGAAGTGACCAAAGAAAACAAAATGATGACAGCAACCAAAAAAACCCAATGTCAAGAAAAAATATATAAATAAGTAAAAAATTAAAAATAACAATAACAAGATAAAATCTGTAAATAGTTCAAAGTCTGTTCATTGACCTCCAGAAGTGTCCCCCTGTTGAGGCTGATGGGATGTCACACCCTGGCCCCAAACTATATCCTTGGCACTTCCTCAGAAACGTCTTGTCCTGCTCCCCCTGCTGCTCTGCTGCACACCCTTGGTGTTTTGCCTTGGTGTGGTGGGGTCAGACAGGGTACAATCCTGACCCACTTCTCCCTTGTCGTCCCATTAGGCCTTAGGTCAGCGAGGGACTCCATGAGCACCACCTTTTTTAATCCTCTCAGTCAGCTCGGAGGCCAGCCTTTCCATCTTACAGTGGAGAAAACAAAAGCCAAACCCTCCATGAGAACAAAAAACCCAAACCACACACCCATCCTGGGCCTGCACTTGAACCTAAGCACTCTCTCACTCCTAAGCCACCAGAAACTTCCACAAGCCCACATCAGAGTCTACAAGAAAGTAAGTCTGGGAAGACAGGAAGTGCCCCTGATAGGTGGTTTATTACAGGTCTGCGCTGAGTGGTCAGCGTACACTCCCAGGGGCACACTGTGCCCCAGGTTGCCCCTCCGGTTAATGGTTTGACTCTAACATGGAAGTTCATTCCTTTAAAAAAAAAGTTAGGAGACTTCTCCTCAGAGTCTGATCTGTGGATCCAAACATGATGTATTGTGCAACCCACGCATGTTTCCTTGTGTGTAAAGCAGGGTGACAATAGCATCAACCTGTAGGGTTGCTGTTGCTCTGTAGGATAAATGAGTTTTGTGTGTAAAGTAATTAGAACAGTCCCTGTCATCGAACTCATTAAAAACAAAGTGCTATACTGCCTCGTTCAACTCTAGGGCTGAGTAGAACTGGGCCCTGGACATCTCTGAGACCGGGACTGTCCATGGTAGAGAGCTTCATGTCAACGTCTGACCTTGCAGTCAGCAGCCCACCATGGAAGCCTGGGTGCAGGCGTCAGGGTTCACAGTGCCTGCTTTTGAGGCACACCTTCAGTCCATAGCAGCACCTTGAAGGCATCTCTCCTTGAAGTAATTAGACCTGCTCCACTGCTCATCAGAAGCTTGGTGCCTCTGGCACTGCTTCTGACAACCCCCACCCCCACCCCCGGGGAAGAAGGGGCTCAGGGGGACCACTCCTGGCCTTCAGGCAGAGGGTGAAACTGGGTGTGGGCTCTTCATCTGTGTGTGAAATTCAGGATGAAAGGTTTGTGCCCTTTCCAAAACCCGTCTCATATGGCAGGGGATCATTTCTTTATTAAGCCGGGGTCATTTCAGGACAGGTAAGAGGAAAATGGCTGGAAATGCAGGTCATTTGGTGTCACTGGGAAACTTCCTGATGAGAAGAGCCTGCTGCCCAGACCGTGTGTGCTCCTCGCAGGGAGCCTGGCACGCCGAGGTGGGCATTTGTCATCCTCGTCGCCGTCCTCATCGTTGTCGTCAAGCCAGTGGAGTCTCCTCCTGGCTCCTGGCCAGGGTCAAGAAGCTATCTCAGTCCCTGGAACACCCAGGGCTCTCCACTTTGAAATCCTGTTTCTTCCATCCTCCTAAAAAACCCAGATGAGGTTGAGCTTTTCAATGGCAAGCGAACCTTTTGACTTTGGCCGACAGATTATATTTTATGTGCCCTGTGATTGAGCATTTGTTCTTTATCTGCAGAACAAATGAATAGTCTTTCTTTCTTTTTTTTTAAGCATCACTGCCCTCAGGTGGTGGGAGTAGGAGGCCCAGCCTTTGCTCCTGTGAGCTGGAATTGAACCTCCATCCCAGTGGGCCGCAGTCCCGCGCACAATCACTACGCCACTGGGGCTGAGCCCTAGTCTTTCTTTTTAAAATTCTATGTAGCTCCCTTACACTGCAGTGAGTTTCCTGGGCCTTTTATGGATTATACATGTGGAATGGGACAATGAAAAAGAAGACAGAATGCATTGTAGTTATGCATTGATGTTGTATTGATGATGACTATTGAAAAAAACAAAACAAAACAGGAACTGCCAACAAAGCAAACAGATCCGTTTTACAAGAAACACAGGCAGAATGGCCCTTACAGAGAGAGTCCAGCTTGCTAGCTTTGAGCATGTCATCAGCGCAGACCAATAGCTAAGAAAGGACATCCTGCTGGCAGAGTCTGTTCACACAATGGACTCACACATGATCCTGAGGATGGCCAAGGACCAGGCAACCTGTCGTTCTGTAAACAGAAGGCCACCACAGGTTTGAGCTGACTCAACAGCCACTGATATCACTTAATTGATCCTAAACCCCCCAAACCCACTGCCATCTAGTTGACTAATGGACACTCATAGTGACCATTTAGGACCAGATAGAACTCCCCCTCTGAGTTTCTGAGAGTGTAGCGCTTTACAAAAGAAGAAACCTCCTCTTTCTTGAGTGGAATAGCTGGTTGGTTTTTGAACTGCTGACCTTGTTGATGGCAATCCAAGGAATCCCTGCCATGCCAGTAGGACTGCTAGTCGACCTGTATCGAGGCCTATCCACCCCTGAAGGACCATGGCTGGGCCTGCGCCTCTGCACCCTTGTTATATTGGGGCCATTGTTGGAGCCACGCCATCAAGCCATCTCTCCGAGAGTCTTCCTCTGTCTCACTGCCCCTCTGCTTTTCCAAACACAATGGCCTTTTCCAGATACTGGTCTCTCCTGACAGCACGTCCAAAGCCTGTGAGACAAAGACTCGCTTTTAAGAGACAAATCCCTCACTTCTAAGAAGCCTCTTCCCAGACAGATCTGGGTCAGACTAGAACCCCCAAATTTGAACCTACACGTGCCAAATGTGCCTGAGAAGAGAAGGCGTCATGGAGGCAGGATGAGTGTGGTCATGGGTGGATCCCAACAAGCAGGAAGGCATCCTGCTGGGGAGTCAGGGGAGTGAGGAGAGGCCAGACCCAGCCGGAGGAGGAGCTCCCAGGGCCAAGTGGGTTGTCCTCTCAAGGCTTCAGCCCTATGACCTCTCCCAGAATCATGAGTCGCTGGCCTGGTGATACTTCCCGGAGACCAGGGAAGGGAGACCTTCTCTTACTTCCTTCATAGCCTTTGAACCGGGACCACATTAACCTGCTACCTGTTCAAAACCATATGTCAAAAATATGATTTTGGGGGCTGAGCCCCAGTGGCATAGTGGTTGTGCGCGGGACTGCGGCCCATTGGGTTGGAGGTTCAAATCCAACAGTAAGGTTGGGCCTCCTACTCCCACCACCAGAGGGCTGTGATGCCCAAAAAACCAAAAAAAAAAAAAAAAGGAAAAAAAATATGATTTTGACAAAGGTGTTAGGAAAAAAACAAGTGTTTTCTAAGTTATTTCAGTTGCTGAACACACACAAAAATGATCTGACATGTAAGGCCCCACCTATTTCACAAGAAAAAGTTTTTCAAAAGGCAAAAAAAAAGTCCATTCTTCTCCCCAGAGGTCAGCTTCCGTAGTTGGCTATGTTGAGGGAGAAAGCTCGGCATGATTTCTCTGGTGTCTGTGTCTGGGCTTTGCCCAAACACTCTCTCACCCAATGCACACACACACACCCACACAAAGCAAATGAAGATACACACAAACACATGCACACACTGACACAAATGCATAAACAGATGCACATACAGACATACATACACATGCATAGATACAGAGAGATATGCACACATGCAGACATGCACACAGACACCTGCACAAACAGCACACACAGACAGACAGATAAACACACACACAGCACAGACAACACACACACTCCTTGCTGTCTCTCTGTGCTGGGAGCAAAACGACATGTCCCCTGGGACCACAGGGACTAGTCTTGGAGCTGGGAGGAGAAGGTGCCCCAAGCAGAGCCAGTCGGGTTCTTTGGCCTCGTGTTTTAAACTGTAGGTGGCAGAAAGGCCCAGCCAGGCCTAGAAGCCAAGCAGATGGTGCCTAGAGCCAGATGGCTCTTGGAGCCCTGGTAGCATGGCCCTAAGTCCTGAGAGAGCCCAGCCAAGGACACTGAGCTGACATGCGGGGCGGTGGGGAGGGGGGATGATGTCAGGTGTCCTTCTCTGTTCTGTGCTTGGCTGTGGAAGCCGATGAACTCCTGGTGACTCTGGCATCCCCAAACCCTTGTCCCTGTGCCCTGGGATGAGCTGGGGTTTGGCTTGGTTATTAGGTCTGCCCAGGAGTTGAGAGGCAGCAACATGGGCCAGCCCCCCATGTCAGGCTGCCTGGCTCAGGCTCAGGTCCCTGCATCCCAGAAGTTGAGTCAAATGAAGAAAAGGCACTTGGCTTCCTCCGCTGGCCCCATCCTGCCCTACCTGGCTCGCCGCCTAACAGACTCAGCAGAGGGAGGTGGCCATGCAGTCAAGCCTCCTTGGGAAAGTTCACCCCATGGGACATATTTTACAAGGGTGTGCACATTTTACAAAGGAGGGCTAGGGAGCACCAGGATTTTAATTTCTTTCAGAGGCCAGTAGGCTGTACTGCAGACTCAGCTACTCTTTCAGGAGGTCCTAGCTCCCTCCTGGAAGGGGGTCTGGCCACCAGGAACCTCAGAGCCGTCCACTCCATGGCTGTTTGAGTGAAGCCTCCTCACAGACAGCGTCCTGTGCTGGTCTAAAGGGTTTTCCACAGCTCCACCTCCAGCCCTGTGTGGCTCAGGCAGACATCCTCTGGACCTCCATTTCCAGGCAGGTCTGTAAAACAGAGATAGAGATGCCTCCCTTGCCTTCTCAGGTAGCCCCCAAGGAGTAAGGGTAGGCCCTGTCTGAGAGTGGGACTCTGTGGGAAGTGCCCCTGCTCAAGGCCACCTCTGGGGACCAGCTGAAGTGCTGCTACTTGAGCCCCAGAAAGAGGACTCGGGACTGAAGGCTGTTAGGCTCAAAAACCCCACCCCACCCCTTGATATTTTTAGTAATGAATAGCTTCTTTTCCTGATTATGAAAAGCAAATTATAGACATTTTAGAATCTGGACATGTGAATCTGCAGAGATGCCCAAGAGGTTCATTTGAATAAAAGTTGGAGGATACAGAAGACTGCATCTAAAATGGTCCAAGCCCCACCTCTGCAGCCCTTATTTCTGTGCCTGTGGTCACTTGGAGAGGTGTGGAGAGATTCAACAGGGCTCTCTGCAGGGAAGGAGGCCAGGAGGGAAGGGAGGGAGTCAAGTTCTTTCTTTATACATTGCCGATGGGCTGAGCCCCAGTGGTGTAAGCGGTTGAGTGTGGGACTGCAGCCCGTGGGCTTGGCAGTTCAAATCCAGTGGCGGCTCTCAGGAGCGGCCACCAGAGGCAGTGATGCCCACACAAAAAAAAAATCATATGTATACATTGCCGGCTTGATTTGTTATGAAAGACATGTGCCACCTATGTCATTTCCTGTTGACTAGAAAATTGCAAGGTCACCCGTTCAAACCCACCAGTCATTCCTTGAAGCAGAATAGATTTAGCTCAGATTCTAACTTAGCTCAGAGTTCACTCAAATGGTCCCTTATAGAGACGCTATAGAGGTGAGCTATTGTTATTATTGTGATGGAAGTATTTACATACTTCCATAAAGTTCCCAAAGCTTGATATCAAATTAGACTTCTGACCCCAGCCCTATCAGTTTACAATATTAATGCAGATTCCCTGGTCTCACTCAGTCCCAAGCTGGACACCCGCTCCCCTTCCCCACAATCAGCAAAAGGAATGGAATTCAAAACTCTCATAAGCTCACCGTCCCGAGATGCTTCCTGCGAGCATTTTGATCTGTTTGTTATCCTTGGTCCGTGTAGCTGGCCCCAGCCACCTGTCTTTCCCACCTAGCTCTGAGTTGGTTACTTTTCTGTGGCGACAACTGAACGCTTTAGAACTCCATGGTGATGGTTGCCTGGACAGTTGGGTCACGGCCTGTTTATTTTTTGCTTCACTGGCCTTTCTCAGTGCAGATGGTGCATGTAGGTTCAATGTAAAGTTGGTGACTGATGGGTGAGCGGGGCTGGGCACCTCTGCTGTGTGTAAAAGTGAGGCACTGGGGCTGAGCCCCGCTGGCGTAAGTGGTTGAGTGCAGGACTGCAGCCCATGGACTTGGCAGTTCAAGTCCAGCGGCGGCTCTCAGGAGCAGCACTGAGTAGCTCCCACGACCACCAGAGGCAGTGGCGCCCCCGCCCCCAAAGTGAGGTACTGCTGACTTCCTACTTAACCTCGACATGGACACCCATCAACATTACTTGCGCAAGCTGTTGAGAGATGACCTCCTTGACAAGAGTCACCCTGAACAAAGAGACTTTGGCCAGGTGACAGCAGTGATGACCTGATGACCCACTCCTATTAAAAGTGAGATGGTGCCCACCTTGTCTGTCAACTTGCAAAATAGTGGAGTCGAACCTGTCAATCAAGTCATAGACAATGGGGCCTCTGTGTGAGCATGGCCTTCTTCTGAGGATTCTGTCTTCCTCCTAGAGCTGGAGTACACTGTCTGCTTTGTATGACTGGTGACAAGCCCCATGGAGCTAGGCTGATGGAGCCAGAGCGAGGAGCCACCTGGAAACTCACGCCAGTGCTGAGGTGCTTCCTCCACCACTGGATCCACAAGACTTTCCACCCACTGACTTGTGATCTTCCTGCATTCAGCACCATTGCATGGCCGTGTGACTCTAAAGAGGAATTTATGGACTAGTATCGACATATGGAGTAATATCAACCTTCTGGACTTGATCTGGGCTGGGTTGAGATGTTTTCTTAGTGGACAATTGCTCTTTGCTATAAAGTTCTCTCTTACACACATGAGTGTCTCTGGATTTGTTCTCTAGTCAACCCTGACTAACACACTGGCCTTAGAGCAGGAACAGGATAGGTTGCTAGGTACCGACTTGGGTGACACTGAGAGTAGAGGTTCTAACAAGTTAGGAGCAGGGAAAGAATATAGGCATGGGGACTGATGAGTGGTTTGAACTGAGGGTCTGAAATGTAAATCCCACCCAATTCACGATGAAAATCTCATCGTAGACAGCGTTTGAAAAGGATGAACTCTCGCTCCTGGTCAGACCGTCCTCAGAGCCCATGACAGCCCAGGGAAGGCTTTTTTCTTGAGATGAGCATGAGACTTATTGGCTTTCAGGGGCCATTGAGTCAATTCCAACTCATGGTGACCCCATGAGTGTCAGCCTAGGACCGGGCTTGCCCCATAGAGTTTTCAACACTGACTTCTCAGGCCCTTCTTCTGAGGTGCTTCTGGGTGGACTGGAACTCTGAGCTTTTGGTAAGTAGCTGAGCTAAAGGGTAAGTGTTTTACCACTCAGGGACAAATGGCAGATTCCTGAGTGGGCCAGGGGTCAGGACAGGGTGCCTGGGTCTCTCAGGGAGTGAGAGGTTGTTGAGGGCAAGAGTACTCTGGTGACCCAGTGACCCGGTAGGTCAGGTCTGGGGGCATGGAACACACACACACACACACACACACACACACAGAGAGAGAGAGAGAGAGAGTCACGTTATGATAACCCTTGTGCGGTCAAGCCTACATTGGCCCCAGCAGCCAGCCTGGCATTCACGGCCATGATGGGAAGTGGGTCGGGCTGCTGCATCCTGCTGTCCCGGACTGTGGAATGTGGACCTGATTGGAGCATTGTCAGATTGTGGGTTAGACTGATGGGTATGTTCATTGATTCAACCCTGCTCTTCCAAGTGCCAAGAACTGTGCCAGGCAAGGAGGATACCAGGGGAGCACGCTGAAAGAAAACATTCAGCCCACCAGCAACAGGGGCAGGGGCTGTCCCCTCCTTTAAGAAGGACCTGATTATGATTAATGTGGCCAGTCAGAATCCTGAAGTCATTATCAACCCCCCTCTGGTTCCCTCCTCACTGCTGCTGGGTGGCCCTTTCCCCTTCTGATTTCTGAGCTGCCCACCATACGCATCGGCCCCCTCTGGACACTCAGAGGTGACAACCAGGGAGGCTCGCCCACCCACTCTTGGGGGCAATTTTTCACTGTGGACTGGGTCAAGGTGTACAGAGCAAATCTTAATTTTCCATTCAATAATCCATGCACATTTTGTTCCAACTCACCTCTCCCCCCTGGTGTGCCACTGCTCATCCCACCTGCCATTGTGCCTTCTTTCCCAACCTGCTCATCTTTGCTCTTGGGGAAATGCTGCTCTTCCAATTGATAAAAATATTAATAAGATTTTTGAGTGTGCATTGGGTGGAGGGGGTTCCATTTCAGACTCTGTTCCACCTCCCTTCTCCCCTGATTTTTCTTCTCCCTCTTATACACCTCCACTGTCCCTTTCACCCCCATCAATCCCTGGCAACCTTGCAGTCACTTGTTTCATCTTCCCGGCCTGACCCACATTGTCTTGAGACACTCCAAAGTCCGTTCCCGTTGGCCTTCAAATCCTTATACAACTACTGTCATACAGTGGTTTTCCTTTTGTGATGGATTCACTTCACTCAGTGGCATAATGATCTCCAGGCCCATCCATGTCATGACGTGTTTTGTGGTTTCATCTTTTTTTTTTCTTTTTTAGCAATATCATAGTATTCCACAGGAGTTTTGGTGTTGTTGTTGTTTGTTTTTGTTGCGGGTTTTTTAGTGCCAAAACCGGGAATTGAATCAGTAGAGTTTTTTTTTTTGGGGGGGGGCGCATCACTGCTCTCCAGTGGTAGGAGTAGGAGGCCCAGCCCCACTGCTGGAATTGAACCTCCGTCCCAGTGGGCCGCAGTCGCGCGCACAACCACTACGCCACCGGGACTCAGCTCCGAATCAGTAGAGTTTTAATACCAAACACTCGTCCGTTCTCCTCCTGCTGAACTTTGGGGCTATTTCTTACTTCTTGCTATTGTGAACATGAGCATGCACATGTCTGTTCATGTTATGGCTCTTACTTCGTTAGGGTATGTGTTAGTCTGGGGAGACTAGAGAAACAAATTCAAAGATACTCGTGCCTATAGGAAAGAACTTTCTATAAAGAATAACTTTACATTAAACATACCAGTTCAGTCTAGATCAAGTCCCTAAATCTGATATTAACCCATATGTCCAGTACCAGTCTGCAAATTCCTCTTCAGACTCACACAACACATGCAATGATGCCGAGTGCAGGAGGATCACAGACCAGTGGGGGAAAGTCTTGTGGCTGCAGTGGCGGTGGAAGCATCTGAGTGCCAGCGTGGGTCTCCACGTGGCTCCTCCAGCTCTGAGGCTCTGGCTGCCGTCTGCACGGCCCCATGTGCTTGTCAACAGGAAGGTCTCACAGAGAGTAGGCCTGCGTCCCACCTCCAGCGAGCTCTTGATCTCCTTAGCGCTTCCAAATGAGGTCCTCAAACTGGGACTTGACTGATAAGCTAAACTCCACTCCTTCACTCTTAGGAGCCGCAAGTTGACAGCAGAGTATGCAGCTACCACAAGGTGTGTGCTCCTCAGAGAGAGTCTTGGGCCATAATGGGTTTTCCAGTCCCATTTATTTGCGGTTGGGGCATCACTTTCCACAATGTTGTACACCTTTCGCTCTTCAGAGGTTGATTAATCTAACATGGAGGTGAGTTCAACTCCAGACCTGAAGCTGAGTGACAGGCCTTAATCTTGGTCATTCCACCAACCTCTATCAGACCAGTGAGTCTAATCTCTTTCATGATTTTGAGTTCTGTCTCACCTTTTTTCTTCTTTCTTTCTTTTTTTATTATTTTTCTTATTTGCATCATTGCCCTGGTGGGAGTAGGAAGACCAGCCTTGCTCCTGGAGAGCTGCTGCTGGATTTGAAATATCAGTTCTATGGGTCACAGTCCCACACACAACCACTATGCTACCAGGGCTCAGCTTGTTTCTTTCTTTTTTTAAAAAAATACTTTTGTTGGGGGCTCTTACATCTTTTATCACAATCCATACATTCCTCCATTGTGTCAAGCACATAATGTGATCCTGTTCAGAGAAATTGGTAGTGGGTTCTGGGTACCATCTTCTTCTGGTCTCAGGCTTGTGGAAACTGATGTTTGTTTTTACGGATTACTTCATTGGACAAATTGTTTGCCTATGTCTTTCCATTTCCAGTGTGGAGGAGAAGATGACCTTAGATGGCTGCTCATGAGCTTTTAAGACCCCAGGCACTACTTATTCAAGTAGGATGCAGAACATTGTCTTTGAAAACTATGCTATGTCAATATGCCTTAATGTTGTCTGAGATTATGATCCTGCTTTCTAAGGCCTAGTGACTTATGCCCTCAAGGTGTTTGGTTATGTCTAGGAAGTTTTTGTAACTTTGCCCCTTTGATGCTCCACTACATTCACTGATACAGTTGCAGTAAAGGTAAATGCATATACACATATATCACCTGTCAAAACTACAACTGGCATGTTTCCACTTTCTTTCCCACACCTGTTCAGCCTGTATCTACTCAGACTTCTACTGTTACAGCACCACTATTGCAGGACTCTAGAATAAGACGCAGGCCTGGAGAGCCCTCTGGGACTCGCCTCTGTTGCCTTTACCTTTTGCACAGCTCCCAGTGTCTTCCTCTGCCGCCATCATTTTTACCAACCTCCTCCTTATTGTATGTTCCCTTGCCTGTCATCAGGTTAGCGTGGATCGACCTTTGGCCACAATTCTTTGTAGTGTAGGAGAAGAATATTCAAGGCACCGTGGACTGCTAACCGGGAAAGTGAACCTGTATTGGAAGAATTATGACCAGAGAGCTCCTTAGAGGCAAGGATGGCACTACTTCCTCTTACATCACTCGGATGTGTCAGGAGAGACAAGTCCTAGAGAAGGGTACATGTTTGAGGGAAGGCCCTCAAGGGGATGGATGGACACCGGGCCAGCAGTGCAGACTCAAGAGTGGGGAACGTGGTAAGGCCGCCACAGGATGGGGCAGTGGTTAGTTCTGTTGGGCACGACTCAATGGTACCCGAGAGCAACAGCCCTCTGGCCTGTGACTTCCCTCCTCACCTCCATCAGAGGCTTCTTTTCATGTGGAAACCTTTACTTGACTTTGTCAAACTCGTGGCCCACACAACACATGTGCTTCTAGGGCTGACTAATGTCACACAGCATCCTGGCCTCCGAGTTCCCCCGTGCTACAGAGCATCTCAGAGGTCCATCTCCAATCTTTAATGCTCCATTGTCATCCACTCGACAAACAGCGTTAGGGTGTTTCCATCTGTTAGCCGCAGTGCACACAGACGTGCAAGTATGTATCTGTGTCGGCGCTCTTCTTCCTCACTTGAACTGCCCAGTGTCTCTATTCCCGCCTGGTTTGAGGAAATGGCACCCCACTTCCTGAGGTAGTGACACTATTTTATGGTCCCACCAGCAGCATATTAGGGTTCAAATCCCTCCACTGTCTCACCAAGACTTGCTCGTTAGTTTTTAACATTGCGATTAATAGTATAGGAGCTGCTATTCCTTGTTGTTGGAGAAAGAAGAGGCTTTCTGCTCCCATCAAGAGCTGGCGTCTCGGAGACCCCTGGACAGTTCTACGCTGTCATTAGGGTTGCCACGAAGCAAAGCTGACTAGTGGGGGGACCGGTGGTTGACAGCATCACCGGTCGACAGATACTGTCCCTTGCACAGCTATGTGTTTCTTGAGGCCTCACACATATTCTGCCTTTAACGGTGTGCAGTCTTTCCACTTTTCCATCCTTCCTTTTTGTGAGGAGCATATATATTTTCTCTCTCAGACAGGTGTCTGCCTTACACCTCTAAGTGCTTCAATGGCTTTTTAGAATGGCACACCTCCTTGTCTGGCTGCTCGTATATCCACCCTTGCATACCTATAAAGAGCTCGTGGCCATGGGACTCCCTGAAGTTGTGCAGTGTCCAGCCTGTCCCACTGCCCGGGGTGGCCCTGGCTCTGGAGGCGCCCCACCTGAATGGATGCTCTCAAAGCTGCCAGACTGGACCCATCAGGTGTGGGGGCTGCCACCATCAAGACAGGCCAAACTGTCTGCAAAGAGGGGCAGAGTGCCTGATAGTTCCTTCTGAGGACAGAGAAGAGAACCAGAAAGCTTGCTTTTGGTCTGAGGGAGGGGTCAGGCCCTAGCCGGCCCCTCTTAACGTTAGCTAAACCAAGAGACCTCAATCACCAAGTGAGTGAACAGCCAGCCAAGTCGCCGGAGCCCTGGAGGGCCAGAACATCGAAGCAGGAAAGCAAAGCAATGGAGACCAGGCAACTCACGAGGCTGGGCTTGGATGGAGCAGAGTGTGGCGTGGGGTCTGGCAGCCAGCATCGAGATTCCATCCTAAGATGATGATGGCCTGAGAGCCTCTTGCCCTGCTTCACCCACCATAGCGCGGCCCTGCTCAGAAACAGGGAGCTCTGGAAGCTCAAGTCCTGGTGCTAGTTAATCTCTTACTGTGCAATCTTAGCTTCTCAGGTCACACCAAAGAGAAGAAGTATTTGTGTTAAAGCCGGGGGCTGACTCATCTTGATTATTCATGAGCAGACATTGCTCTAAGCACTTTCAAACAATTCCTCCTCTCAATACCCCCCAGGGAGGGCCATCTTACAGATCTGGAACTGAGGCACAATTGCCAAAGAAGCTGGCCAGCAAATGACCCTGGAGGGAACTGACCAGTGAGGAGGAGCGCGCACCAGCGTGGGATCTGGGGTAGGCTGGTGAGTGTCTGCACATTTGGAGACCCGGGCGGGCAAGGCGGCATAAATGTGAGTGTGTAAGCACTTACTCTGGGCGGCTCAAAGCCCTGAACAATACCACTGGAGAAAAGGCCTTGCGAACCTTTCTCATGAAAATTATAGCCCAGAAAACTCTTAGGAGGAGTTCTCCACCAGAACAAATGAGTCCCAAGCCACTCAACAGATGTTTTGCTTGTTTTTTTTTTTTTTTTTTTTTTTGGATGCCGCAAAAACTCACCCTCAAACACGGCTAGGAGCCTGGAGCGCCCAGCCACCTGCGGGGTGGGGGTGGGGGGGAGAGAGGAGGGCACCTCTTGCCCCCCTTAGCCCCCCTCTGCAGAACCTGTCCCTCCAGCTACAGTGTGACCTCCCTGGATCCCCTCCCCCAAGTCAGGGACCAAATGGAGACAATGAAGCTTCCTTGTGCAGCCCTGGGGGTTGGCGACCCTGCGGAGGCGGGTCAGGTGGTTGCCCATCTTCTGGAGGAGTTTCACCTCCTCGCCCAGGAAGTGGTTTTCTAGGAAGTCACAGAGATGCGGGTCTGTGTGAGCGGACCCCACGGCTGCAGGTCCAGAAGAGCCTGGTGGAGTTTTTTCTCCAGGGCCAGGGCAGCTTCCATGGCCAACAGATGTTTTGTTTGTTTGTTTGTTTTGGGCATCACTGCCCTCCGGTGGTGGGAGTAGGAGGCCCAGCCCCACTGCTGGAATTGAACCTCCGTCCCAGTGGGCCGCAGTCCCGCGCACAACCACTACGCCACCGGGGCTCAGCCCCAGATGCTTTTAAAAACTCGAAATGGAATGCTGCTACTTTGAGGGCAGAGGAGCGTCTGACCCAGTGCATGTTTCCCTCAATAGTTTCCCACAATGCGAAAATGGAAACTGGACAAGGAACGCGGGTGATGAAAGAAGAATCGATGCCTTTGAACGTGGTGCTGATGCAGAATATTGACTTCACTATGAAGTGCCGAAAGAATGAGCAAGCCTGTCTTGAAAGATGTACAGCTCCTTCAAGACATGCGCGCTGAGACTTTGCCCCCTGTCCTTTGAACACGGTGGAGGGGGCCCAGGCTTGGAGAAGGACATCGTGCCTGGCAGGGTTGTGGGCGAGCAGAGGAGAGGGAAGGCTCTCAGCAAGACGGACCGACGACGACACAGTCCGCCAACAAGAGCTGAAGCATAGACAGGGCAGGAGCCGCTCTCTGGAGCATGGGGGACCTAGGGCCAGAGAAGACATGCCAGCTTCTGACAGTGGCAAACAGAACAGCATCATACTCCTCCGAAGAGGCAGTGTAGCATAATGGTTAAAAACTGCCCCAGCCACTAACTAATTGTGGTTGGGGCAGATACTTTACCTCGATATGCCCTGGGTTTACCATCTGTAGAATGAAGTTATAAGAGTCCCTCCTATTGTAAAGATTAATACTAGGGCTGAGCCCTGGTGGCATAGTGGTTGAGTGCAGGACTGCGGCCCACTGGATTGGCAGTTCAAATGCAGCAGCAGCTCTCCAGGAGCAAGGCTGGGCCTCCTACTCCCATCAGAGGGCAGCGATGCCCCCCCCAAAAAAGATTAACACTGCAGTGATTAGAATAGTGTTTGGGACAAATTCTCATCCTGTGACAAAACCTGGAAAATGCAAACTTGATACCATTGTAAATGCTGTGGTCTTTAATTTTTTTTTCACATTTTATTGTGAATTGGCTTGGGTGACGACTTCCAGAGCAGATCAGTTTTTCATCCAATAACACATACACGTTTTGTTTTATGCCATTGGTTGCAGTCCGCACAAAGTAATGTGCCACTTATCTCTTTGCATTCTGGTGTTTCTGGTTTGTTCTTCTCTTCTTTTCTTTTTTCTGGTGGAGGGGGGCATCACTGTCTTCTGGTGGTCGTGGGAGCTACCCAGCCTTGCTCCTAGAGAGTCGCTGCTGGATTTGAACCGCCAAGCCCATGGGCCACAGTCCCGCACTCAACCACTACTCCACCGGGGCTCAGCCCCGCTTTTCTTCTTTTCTAAGCCATCCTGCCTTCTGAACTTTAGCTCGGGCTTCTGATCTCAAGTGGCTGATTATTTTGAGGGGTGGGCATTCTTTGTCACGCAGACCTGTCTTTTTGGCTAAAACTGGAGGCACTGGGATGAGTTCCTTTTCACATCTGCAGGATGACTAAAGGCCGCAGTCTTGAGACTCCTGCCAGTCTGGCTCAGATCAGTAAGGCTTTTATCCTTTTGGTTCGACTTAGGGTCAACATTTCCCCCACTTGACCCAGAAGCCTCTATTTTGATTCCTTACAGGGTGGTCAGCAGTGGTTGCTAGGCCTTCTCTCTCTCTTTTCTTGAAACTATTTATTACTTATTTATATTAAGAGATCATTTGGGGAGGGGGCTCTTAGAAGTCAACAGTCTCGGGGAGTTAATCAGAGGATTTTGTCCCCACTGCGGCATGGTGGTGCTGTTGCCGGTGACTGATGTGAGGCATGTGAACTGTGCCCTGTCCTCAGGAGGGCCAGCTCCTCTGGCTGGGATGCGCTGACTGCCTGTGGCATAGCGAGAGACTTGCTGAGGAGTGAGGGCTTCCACAGAAGGGGCCCAGGCATAACAGGATGAGGTTTGGACCAGGGAGCCAGTCGTGGCAGAAGGCAGATCCACTCAAGACAGGCTTCTTGCAAGACTCCTGCACATGAGGGAAGGGAACTCTATGAAAATTCTCAGGCCCTCTCTCTGTCCCTCTGGAGTCCTGTGGCTTTTCTCAGCTGGCCTCTCTACCCAAAAACTCCATTCTCTTCCCAGTATCTTTGCTCCCTTGTCATTCAGCTGGCAACAGTTCCCTGTGCCCTCCCACTGTCCTCGTCTCAGCCCACACCACGTCCGTGTTGAAGGCAGACCCTGGGTGTTTCCGGCTGGTCTGCTCTGCTCCATTGGTTGTCAAGAGGAAAAGAGGATGCAGGAGCTACATACATGACCACCATGATTCACCTGGTCCTGGGGTGGACACAGTGACTATGTCATGCTCGGAAAGTTCCTCAGGTGCTGTGATATTTGCCCAAAGGAGAGAGCCACACATAAAGGGCTGTGTCTTGAGAATAGAGAAGAAAAAGAGATGGTAGAATTATATCACAGGGCTGAGCCCTGGTGGCACAGTGGTTGAGTGTGGGACTGCAGCCCACTGGCTTCGTGGTTCAAATCCAGCAGCAGCTCTCCAGGAGCAAGACTGGGCCCCCCACTCCCACCAGAGGGCAGTGATGCCAGGCCCCCAAATAAAACAAAAGCAAAAACAAAACAAACAAAAAAGAAGTATATCACAGAGAGAAGTGCCTGGGTCAGACAGTGGGGAACTTGAGTGCCCGTGGGAGACATGGGGCTTTTTCCTGTATGCCAATGGCCTCTTTGAGGGATTATAAGCAAGAAGGTGACATCGTCATATTGGCATTTTACAAGTATTCTCACCAACAGTCTGGAGGCTGCTATGGAAGGGGCTGAGTTCTGAGTTGGAGCCTTTGAAACCCTCCGAGGGAAAGAGGAAGATGGCGATCAGGGTCATGCCCAAGCCTGGAGGCTGACCCCAGCAATTCTGACCTGTGCAACCCTGAGTGAGTGACCTAACTCTCTCTGAGCCCCATAAGCATTATTCAAAAGCCAGTTTTATGGCTGAGCCCCGGTGGCGTAGTGGTTGTGCACGGAACTGCGGCCCACTGGGACGGAGGTTCAATTCCAGCAGTGGGGCTGGGCCTCCTACTCCCACCACCAGAGAGCAGTGATGCCCCAAAAAACAAAAACCCCAGCTTTATGGAGGCATAGTTGGCCTATGATGTAGTATACACATTTTGAATGCACAGTTGGTTACGTTTGGCACATGCGTGTATAGAGGCCTGAAACCATCTCAGCCACAGTGGTGAACGCCTCTCTCACCTCCAAAGTTTCCGCCTGCCCCTCATGAATCCTTTCCCTCTGCAACTCTGCTCTCTTCCCCTACAGAGAAGTTCGTGTTTTCTGAACTTTTTAATCAATCGAATCCTCTTAGTCTGGTTTCTTTTCGTCAGCATCATGACTCTGAGACTCCTCTATGTTACTGCATTAGCCAGGTTTCTTTCTTTTTATTGCTGAATGGTGTTTTCTCTTGAGTCCTAGACCCTCAAACTCTAGTATACCATTGCGTGCCTCACTGTCTCCACAGTCTATTGGTTAAAGTGCATCATGAGACAAGCCTGATCCGAGAGTTGGGAAAAGACATCACTTGATAGGAAGACCTGCAAAATATCATGGCTACACTTTCCAACTTACCTGGACAAGGTCCCGACCTGAAATCACCCTCCACGCCAGTCCAGCACCATGGGTGCATGTTCTTATCACACCCATGACTCTGATATTGGTCTTCATTGTTTGTTTGCTGGATTGCAAGCTCCACGAGGGAACGGAGGTAATCAAGTCACTTACAATGCAAGAGGACCTACAGGGCAAGGTAGAACTGTCCCTGTGGGTTCCTGAGACTGTAATTCTTTCCAGAAGCAGGAAGCCTCGTCTGTCTCCTGTAGAGAAGGTGTGGTTTTGAACTACCGACCTCATGGCTCACTTTGCCACCAGGCACTCCGATGTCCCTAGCAGGGCTTGGCAGATAGTAGGAGCTCAGCACATGTGAGAACAGTCCTTGAAAACCATGGCCAGATTGAAAGAAGAACACCATGTCAGTGCCCCACCCCCTGCCTGCCACATGCCTGTCACTGGAGGTGTGAGACTGGGACAAATCACAGCACTCTCTCCCCTCCAAACTCCAGGACCCTCTCACACACCCTGTGGCTTCCTCTTGCTCACTTCTCACCCACCCTTGGGACATCAAGGAAGCTTCAACGCTAGTGAAGGAAGGTTTATATTTCTTCATCTTCAGAAGTCCTGAAGAGAACACTGGCTAAATGAGCAGAGGAATAGAGCCCTGGAAACAGACTGGAACTGCCAAGGGACCAAGGGAACCAGTCTGGGACTGCAAGAACCCCAGCAAGGTCCTGGCTTGTGCCGCCACCCTCCACTCCAGGGAGGCTTCTTGCAGAAGGCCAGGAGGACTCAGGTTCCTGCCTCAGAAACAAATGGAAGTGGATTTTAAAGCTAGCGCTCCCAGCTCCACGCATCCTAACCCGGTGTGTCCATCACGAAGGTGGACATTTCCCGGACCCCAAGCGAATGAGCAGATAGATGCCTTGAGTGGTAGTTGAGACAACTGGAGGAGTTAGGCTCCAGTTCTGTTAGGCTACTGCACCCCTACCCTCTCTATAGCTCGCGGCAACCTAAACGTGCTCGCGCGCAGCTGCTGAGAGTGCCCTTCAGGAGGCGCTGTTGGACAGCTCGCGGAGCCACTGGCAGCCTCAGGAGAGTGCGGCGCGGCCGGAAGGCGGAGGGGCGGGAGCAGGGGATTGGAGAGGCTGAGACTCAACCGCACGAGCTTGTCTCGCCAGAACCTCGGTTTGGTCTGGCCAGGTCTAGTGGTGCGCTGCTTCAGATCTGGCGGGGCATTTGCTGAACCTGGCCGGGACAGATAGACCGGCTCCTGAGTGACCTGTGGAAGCCTTGGACCTGGTGTTGACGCCCGCCTTGCATTCATGGACTTCACGACCCCGAAGCCGGGGTGGAGAAGCCACACAGCAGCCAGTTTGCCCCTCGGAACCGTGGCGTTGCCAGTTCTCCCGTCTAAGCCTCGTGCTCTGTGAAGAGCCCACGCCAGCTGCTCCTGGGCCTCCGACCGGCTCTCCTCTAGGCTGAGGGGCACTGACAGGGCCGCTCCGCCGCGCACCGGGACCCAGGAGCTGAATAAGGAGAAGGGCACCATCTGCTCCCCTGTGACCGGGTACCAGGAGCTAGGTGGCCAGGCCTCATGCCAGCATGCCTCTTGTCCTTTTCCTAGAACCCAGGGCAAGGAGATTCGGCTTTTTGAGGGGGACATCTTGGGTGCAGGACACGGATGATGCCCTCAGCTGACTTTCTCCCTAAAACGAACCTCTCAGACATCCTCTTTTCACTGGACGCTGAGAGTCCTGGGCCAGGAGTAAGGAGCGGACAAAGGTGTGGGTGCTCAAGGGGGTCGGAGAGCGGCGGGCAGAACGGGGCAGGGGGGTAAGTCCCAGGCTCTCTCTACACTCCACCCACCACCCCACGTTGCCCCGTGCCAGGGGTCAGGGCTGATGAATGAAAAATACTCCCCAGATAACCCCCAGCGCCGACCTGCAGCTTACTACGACTCCCACTCAGGGTTCCCAAAAGGCAGCTGAGGACAGGAGTGGTGGGGCAGGGAGGTAGAGGCGGCGCGTCAAGGGCTGGAGCGGCAGCCTAATGAATTCAGGCCTCCAGGACTGAGGCGCGCCGCCCGCTCTCTCTATAGTTGACAATGGAGTCCCGGGGTGACCCGAACAAAGAATTTGGAAGTAGTTAAACTGCAGAACACGTTCTCAGCCTGGGTGCCTCCTTTCAAAAGGAGCGCGGGGTGGGGATGCGGGTGCAGAGGGGAGGGAAAGAAAGCCTGAGCGGGCGTGGGGGTGAGAAAATACCCAGCGGAAAAGTTGGTAAGTCCCCTGAGATGCTAGGAATTGGACTGGAAAGGGGAGGCGAGGGGATGGGATGTGCAGGTCCATGGATGTTCAACCAGGGCCCAGGACGTTATCAGAGGGAAGGGGCAGAGATCAATCCTTGCTTTGTGCTCACGGACACCCTCCCCAAGCTTTCCATCCGCGCCAGGTGCAGGAATTGAGGTGAGTGCCAGGGACTGGGGGGAAGAAGCAAAATCCACCTGGGACCTTAGAGGGAAGCCTAGGGATGTAGGTTGCAGAGATATCAGTTCAGTGGTGGTGGGTGGGTGGGTGGGGATCCAGTTCTCTCTCTCTCTCTCTCTCTCTCTCTCTCTCTCTCTCTCTCTCTCTCTCTCCTTCCCTGCCCTTAGCAATCCATCTCACTGGGCCTTACAGGTGCCCGCAGAGGATCTCTCTGGCATCTCTTCCTCTCTCTGTTTCTCAGGATCCTTTCTTTTTCTTTTCTTTTTTTTTGTGGGCAACACTGTCTCTGGTGGTCGTGGGTGCTACCCAGTGCTGCCCTGGCACTGGATTTGAACTGCCAAGCCTGCGGGCCACAGTCCTGCGCTCAACCACTTAGCCACCCAGGCTCAGCCCCTCAGGATCCTTTCTTAAGACTTGCCTTAGTTTGTTTGCTTACAAAGTCTGGGTGCCCCCGTTTCCTCTTGTTGGCTGCACCCCACACTTCCAGTAACCTTTGATCCTTCTCAGGACTGTATTCTTTCTCTCCCCTTCCCCACATTTCTTCCAAAGGCTAGACGTTAAAACCAATTATTATTTTTAAAAGAATGATTGTTATTTTATCTAGTACTTTCCCAAACTTTTCAATTTTGTCACCATGTGTATTCCTCCCCCCCCCCCCGAGAATGGGGGAACGGAGCTTTTAGAAAAACAGTCATTCACACAAGTATTAAACTAAGTTCGACGAGGAAGGATTGTAGAGACCAAGAGAGTAAAGAACATGATGGAAAAAGTGATCAGGAACTACTGCGAAAGGGGTGTGATAGATGCTCCCCGCTTTCAGCCCTGCCCCCTCCAAGTTGTTCGCCGAAGAAAGGAGCCCAGGCTTGCAGGGCTTCTAGGAACCTGCACCTCCGGAATGGGGGAGAACTCCAAAGGGCCAGGAGGCTCCCTCCTGTGGGCGGCGCTCGGTTTGCAAGGGGTTAACAGCGTTGCTCGTGAACTTGGCCCGTCTGTCTGGCTTGTGATGGATGATGAGACCCGCTGACAAGTTCAGCCGGAGGGACCTCCCCTACTGTGGCGGCAGGAGCCACGCGGTCAGGCGGAGGGGCTGGGAGCGAGAGACCGGGGCGCGAGGAGCGAAGAGTTCAGTCTGTCTGCGTCCCCCGCAAGCTCGCTCTCCTGCGTGCCGGCCCTCCAAGAACCTTGACATTTCTCCCTGTGCCTTCTGCAGCCAACAAAGTTTTCGGAGACCTCGAGCTATACAGCCTAAAACCCCTCGCTGCGGACTGAAATTACGGACGCGGAGCGAGGGGCAGCAGGGCGTCGAGAGGCGGCCTCGGAGGAGTTCGAGTTCAGCATTTGGACAGCGGCTCTGGGTCCCGGGCCGCCGAGCGCAGCGTTAGTTTGCTGACGTCCAACCCCGGAGGGGGTGCGGGGAGCTGCGCTGGATCGCGAAGAAGCAGGACCCAGGCTGGAGGGGACGCCCCGGCTGTGAGAGGGACATGTCTCGGATCTGAAAAATCTCCGCGCTCACCAGCGGGCTTCGCGACGGTCAGTCCATCGTAGAGACCCTCCGTCTGACCAGTACGTGTGTGGGGCAAGACTAGACGCCCGCTTTCAACACAGAACGCAGCCGCCACAACCCCACCCCCATCCCAGTGGGAGCTTTCCGTTTCTCCCCCAAAGCAAGCCGTATTCTTAAACCCGGAGCTGCCAAAGATGCTTCCAAGCCACTGTCCGACACCCACTTCCCTCCCGCGCCCCTGGCGGCGCTAGGGGTGCGGGTGCGCCAGGCCTGCCGAATGGCCCGCGGCTCCCCAGGAAAAACCTGGAGGCCGGCCAGGTGTGGGACGGAAGAACCCGGCGCCCCGCAGGGCGCCCCTGGCAGCGAGCCTCCGCCCCCTCGCCCGGCTCTCCCTACCGCAAAGGTCGCGACAAGGGAGGGAGCTGGGGAGTGGGGGGGAGCCGCGCTGACGTCACTGCAGGCCAGGTCCGCCCTAGAAGGCGGCGCTGGGAGCCGCTCAAAGCCTGGAGAAGCTGCCAGTCGCCCAGATCCCCAGCGCCACCGCTGCTGCGTCCGCCTCCTACAGCTCCCAGGCGTGCACCCGCCGGGGCAGGGGCTCCTGGAGAGCAGCCGGAGCCCAGCCTGGACCAGGGAATGCACCGCACCGGATCTCCAGCAGCGGAGCCGCCGTCCCTGTGGCCGCCCCACCCCCTCTGGGCCCCCGGCCCCCTTCCTGGTCCGTAAGTGCCACTGCCCGCCGGGGTCTCTCCTGGCGAGGCTTGGGGGTGGGGGTTAAGGTTCATGGGGCGGTCTCCTCAGCTAGGGCCGCTCCAGGGAGCCAGGTTGGAATGGGGAGGGCGCCAGCGCAGCCCTGCTTGGCCCTTCAGGCAATTCGCTGGGCTCTGAGATTCCCGCCCACGGGGTGCCTTGGACTCTGGGTGGGAGGTGAAGCTCAGCCTTTGGGGTCTGACCTGTCCACCCACCCGGGCAAATCGCCAAGGTCGTGCGATGAGCTTCGAGAAGTGAGGAGTTGGGGCCTGTGGATCAGGAAAGGGGCATGGGGTCCGATGGAAGTTATGAGACTGCAGAAGGGTTTGGGAGAAAAGAGGGCATGCTTCCGAAGAAGAAGTAGGGTTCAGGGGAGTCCCTGGGCCACCTCCTCCGTTGGCCTGGCCTTGGCTCCTGTTTCTTCTTACCCACTCCTCACACAAAAGAAAACAACCAAGAAGGTGTTTTAAGAAATAATGCAACACACAGCACCCACTCTCGACAAGATTTACGGCATAGTTTTCTCCCACTGAAGTGGGGAGTTGTTGGGAAAGCCTCCATTCTCAAACAACCCACTGTCTTGGCCCCGTCTCTGGGCGCCTCTGCAGCCTCTAGCCCAGAATACAGTGAACTGGAGATGAATGAGAGCAGCACGGGAGATTGAGGCTGATGTGAGAGGCTTCACTGGAAAAGGCTGAGAGGGGAGTCCAGGTTGACCTGCCAGCAGTGCAAGGAAGTAAGAGAATCTAGTAGAGTCAGATCACTAGAGAAATGCCTGCACCCAGAAAGCCAGGGTGTCTTTATGAGGGGCAGGGGACCAAGGTGTTGAGCTGAGAGGGAGCCCCTTGTGAGTTCCCATCATCTGGAGGGGGTGTCTTCTTTAACCCAGAAGACCAAGAGGATGGAGTTTGACAGTCTGAACTTTAATCAAGGGCTGGTAGCCAGAGGGTAAGCCAGGTGATCACTGGGCCAGATGGGTGTTATATATGAGCCACCTAAAACCCATCAACAATGCCAGCTGCTGAAGACCCTGGGGATAGGTGCTTCTTGCCTGCAGCCTTCTCAAGAGGGGCATTTCTGTGTTCCTTCCCTACTTGGACCTCCCCAGAAACCACACACACCGGCTGTTAAGATTTGGTTCCCATGTGGAAGCTGGCCCTGTGTCTCGGAAGGTGGGTATGAGAGGCCAGGAACCACCAGCTATAGGGAGCTCAGTGGGTCCTTATGAGCTTGCCTGGTGCTGGGTCTCTGCTTGGCAGCCCTTGCACTTCCAGACAATAGAAAAATTAGCTTAATCAAAGCTTGGGTCTGAGTAAAAAGCAAGGGAGAGGTGGGCTGTGGGGAAAGGTACCCTGGACTTAACTGAGGTTGAAGCTGAAGACACTCTCCTCTTTTCAGTGCTGAGGGACTTGGGAAGGGAGCATGGTTGCAGGCAGAATGGCAGGTCAGGTAGAGCTCTTTCTAAGGCCCCAAGCCTCTGGATCAGGCCAAGTCTGGTCACAGGAGGTGGGGTGGGTGCATGCACAGCCCTGTGTTGTCTAGGGTCAGAAATAGTACCTTCCCCATTTAATCCCTTAAATGTATGTGTTCTAGAATGGGGAGCACACTCCTGTGGGTCCTCGAAGATCCTGCATGGACTTGAGTGTCCACCAACAGAAAAACGAGAACTTGAGCCAAAAAAAGCCAGCCCCAGAGTCAAAGCCGCTGCTGACAATGGGAGCCCCCGGTGTGCATGCACAGGCAAGGTACCTGCTACCTCCTTAGGTTGGTGCTGAGGTGGGCGAAGGATCAAGTGCTGATCACAGACCTGAATCGATACAGGGTGCTCTTGTGGTTGCAGTACGAATTGAAATTTCTTTAGATCCGGGTAAGGAGGTGTCACTGCACAGAAGCTTCTGGCCCAGGGTGGAGACCTAGAATCGGGAAAATGGAGTCTCAGCCTCAGTGGAGACGCCCTGGAGGAAGACCTCCTCTGGGGGTGGCACTGGTAGCTGGGTCGCTCTCTTCCGCTGTTTGCTTCTCCTGGCAGCCTCAAGGGTCCTGGAGCTCAGGTTTGGAAGAGCTGGAGGAGCCAGCGAGCAAGTTCCTGGACGAAAGTGGAGCCGCGGGAGAGCAGCTCCCGGTCAGCGGGAGGCTCTCAGCACCATGGTCAGGGCCCAGACGCTGCCGCGGGAACTTGGGCCTCTCAGGTGACCTAGGGCCTACAGTGGGGCCCTTAGGCTAAGAGCCAAGTCTTGGCGTGAAGCGAAGAGCATGGGACCCAGGTCCAGTCCGATGGACAGGAGAGGCCCCTGGTGGGGTCGGGGCCAGGGCTGATCGGCTTTTGCCCACCCGGCCTGAAAATCACCCTGTCGCTGTCGCTGTCAGCTGTCAATGTCTGGCCCACACGGAGCGCCTCCGCCCTTGGTCAACCGGAACTGGGGACCAATTCCCGGATCCGGTCTAAGCTAAGCCAGAGGGACTCCCGAGGCCCAAGTCTAGGATCTGCCTTTGAAAATGCCAGTGTCTCAGCGGCAGAGGCACAGAGAGAGCACTCAGTCTGCATAGGAGAGCAGAGCTTCCTGGGCCCACGCGCGAAGACTGCCACTCAACGGAAGGCCCCGGTCCACGGAGGCTGCAGCCGGCGCCTGACCCCAGTGCCACCTCCTTCCCTCCCCTCAGCCTAAGCCTCCAGGTTAGGATGCCTGGTCCAGGGGTGCCCGCTCCAGTGGGACCAGGGGGAGAAGCGGTGTGCGGAGACTTACCCTAGCCGCCCTCATCCTTTCCGCACTGGGTTTCCTAAAACGGGCCGCAGAGGTACAGTTCTGGTATCAGCGACCTGCCTCTACCTCTGAATGGAATTTAAATGGAGTTTTCCATTCTTTCTCTCTGAGCCCCTCCGCCCTTGCCTCGCCGGCCTCCTGCGCAGTGTTACCGTGAGCCTTGCTGAGAAGCCATTTTGTGCAGCATCCTGCTGAAACCACACCAGAGGGGCTGTTCCTCGCGCTCTTTCATCGTCTCCTTCTCTCTCCCGTGAACTGGGCTTTGGGGCCTTTCCCTGCCTCTGAGGCCTCACCCTTCCCACACCCAGGAGCCCCCAGAATGACTAGGGCCACACACACACACACACACACACACACACACACACGAGAGATTTTCTGGAGCTGCAGAAGGAGGGGAAGTGAGAGGCACCTCCCAAGTATGGAAATGCTTCCACATTAGCCTTCTCTGGGCCCAAATTTGAATTCTTTCTTAAGCTCGGGTTCCATCCTCCACACTCTTGGTTCCCCTCTGGGCCTGGCTGTTGCTTGCCTTCTGGAAAAAGGGATGCGAGGGGGCTTACCGAGAGTTCATGGAAAAATGGAATGAAACAAGGACTTTTTGAAGCCCCTTCCTATGTCTGTGAGATGGAGTTTGGAGGGAACCACAAAAGTGGCAGGATAAGGGAGGAAGTAAAGGCAAATCTGGGGTAGAGACAGGTGCTTAACCAAACTAAGAACTTGATATTTGGAGATGGGTCTCTTCTAAGAAATAAGAAATACGGGGAGAAATAATGAAATCCTTTCTAAGTCACTCATTTTCTGATTCTTCTTTGGAAACTGTCCTTTGGGGAATTCAGAGGGTTCTTGGCTGAGGGTCACTAAGGACCCCAGTCCCTGTATCAGAGAGCCCTATGTTCCACCCCTCTGAGCTTTGCTCTGCCGCTGCCAGAGGAGGCCAAGGAGAGCTGAGAATTGGCCACTGAAAGCGGAGGCTCCCCAACCCCCACTTCTACCTCGGGATCTCACCCTAGCTCTTGGCCTGAAGATTTTTCTGGGGAGTGCCTGGAAGCAAAAAGCGATTGCATTGTCCATAAGTAATTCTGCGCCCAGGACGCAGGAAGGTGGAAGATTTTGACAGCAGCAAGGAGGCAGACTCTGGTGAGTTAGAAGGGATGTACATCTGGAAGACTGCAGTGGGGTCATGGATCCTTCCAGGCACATTTGTGGGTGACTTGAGGCTTCTAAAGTGGCAGCCAATGACTTGGAAGGAGGGGGCTGAGTCTGTACTGAGGGCTGGAAGAGGGCCTGGGCCTGATTCTTGTGCTTTCACTTGTCTGTGGCTTATGAATCTAACCAACAAGGAGCTTGTGCCAAAGCCACCTCCAAGCTGTGTCTCAGAACGATTCAGGAGAAGCAACTCAGAGGCCTGGAATCTAGGTCCAGGTCCTAGCACGAGTGTTGCTTGCCTAGAGAATCTTGGCACATCAAAATATGGGGGGAACTCGTGTCTCCCTGCACACCAACGGGAGAGACACTCTGATTCCCAACCATAGCCTGTGGGTGTGGGTAAGGGACAGGCCTAAGGAGAGGTGGAGGGAAGTTAAAAGTAAAAAGAGCTTCTGCTCTTGACCTCTCCAGGGTTCCCACAGCTGTTCTGGACAGCTCCTCACAAGAGTGCCTACAAGTCTCTTCAATCCTCATTACCTGAGCACGCTTGGCTCTCTATCTCTGATGTCTCTTGGTGGCTGTCTCTCTAGAGCCTGAGGGAAGGTAGAAGGGTTTGGGGGAGTGACCAGGCTGTGCACACCTGGGCTCCTCCGACCCGGGAAACCGAACGCAGAGGCCATTGTAAGGATAGGTGGCAGGGAGCGCGGGAAGGGGGCTGGGATTTGAATGAGAGCCTATGATTGGTTAGATCTTGGACTGACGTCACTTCCCCGCGGGGCGATTAGCCTGCAAGAGGTGGGCTGGCAGTCCAGTGCGCTGGGGGCTGCTAGGGCGCCCGAGGTTGCCGAAGCACACCGCGCTGGTGCCATCAGTGCGCCCCAAGCCGCCATCGGAGCGGGCAGCCGGCGCCGGTGCCTGGACGCACAGAGTGGGGTCCCGGGAGGGAACGCGCCCCGCAGGCGAGGGAGGAAGGCATCTGGGCTGGGGCTGCCAGCCTGAGTGTGGGAGTCAGTATGTCTGTGTGTCTGTCGGTGTGTTCCCCGCCCCCACTCCCCACCCTGCTCCCGTCCGGCTCTCCGCGTGCGCCTCGGGCTCCGATAGCAGCTCCAGCTCAGGCCCCGCGCTCAGCGGGCAGCAGTACCTGGGGCCCACCGTGCGGCGGTGGAGAAGGGAGGCCGGTTTCTCTCTTTGGTTATCTAGCTGTATGAGTGCCACAGAGCCGTCATAAAGCTAGATAACCGAAAGTAGAAATGACTCTCACAACTTCTGCACGCGAGCGTCCGCCCCGGCCCGCGCAAGCAGGGGAGCCCAGGAGCCCAGAGGCGGCCCAGCGGACTCCGACCCGCCGCGCTCCACCAGGTACCTGACCCCCGCGCTCTCCGCGGTCACTTTGCGCACCCGGATGGAACTCGCCAGTTTTCCCCACCTCATCTCGTCTCACCCCACCCCACGCCTCTTTCCCCCTCCCCAGCGCCTAAGCTGGAACCCCAAAGTGGAGTGGGTCAGGGGAAGGGAGGGGGTGGATTGCACGGGGTGTCTGGGAGGGAAGGCGCCAGCCTTCGTCTTCACCCCATAAATCAGACTTGAACAATCGGTGCTAGCAGCTATGGACGGGGATTTTGGGATGCAAATTCGGTGGGAGAGAGACAGCGGCCTGCCGGGCAGTGGAAGGGTGGGCAGGAGGTTGCCCCCGCCGCTAACAATGCGGCCTTTATCGAATTATTCGACGAGTTGGCCCCAGAGCACCATTAGCATACGGCTGGGGGGTTGCCGGAGCTTCGCCCCTCGGTGAGGTCAAGTTCTTGATAATTTGATCACTTTTCACGGGCTCTGGCAGCTGCCTTTGTGTGCGGTTGGGGGGTCTGGGCAGTGTGAAGCGGAGCAGAACTGGCGGGGAGTGCGCTCAATGGCATGGCGAGGGGCCGGCCCGGGGCCTCCCTCCGCGACGAGCCGGCCCTGCCCTGCATACAAACCAAGCGCCGGCGGGCGCAGCGGCCGGCCGGGCTCAGCCCGGCGCACTGCCTCAGAGCAGGCCTTGGTGGACCGCTCCGGTTCGCACCGCCCCAACTTCCCGGAGTGGCTAAGGTGCAGGCTGGCTCTTGAAGCGCGCCTCCTCCCGGACTCCTGAAGTCGAAACATAAGCTATCTTACAATGTCTAGCAAATAAAAAAGCAATTGGGGGGTGGGGGGTGGGAGAGTCTGCATTCCGTTTCCATGGTAACCTGAAGGCAGCGCACCCAGCCACTCAGGTTTCAGGTCCCTCTTCGTTTAACCAGGGATTGGGGTGCACGGCTCTTGCCCTCTTTCTGGGGCTTCAGACCCACTTGCCATTGGGGTCCCCATTGAGGTCCTCCTTAGCCTCCTGGCCTATTCTAGAAACTCAAGACTGCCTCTGCTTAAAACACCATTTGAGTTCTTGGCGTGAAAGGCTGGAGACGCCTGCCAGACCCTTGGCACCTTGGGGACCTTGCTACATATGAAGGTGTGTGAACACGCTGATTGACAAGCTGAAAGGGACTTGAGCCATCCCACAGACCTGACCTTCCCCATCCCTTTTCCCACTGACCTAGAGGGAACTCAGCCCTGGAACCCTGAGGTGACTCGCCAGAGTCACACAGCCTGGAGGCCCCAGCTGGGCCCCAGGTGACCTGATTCCTGTCTGCACCCACTTCATGCCTACCTTTTGTAGAACCTCCTTTTCTTCTATCTATAAAGTCTGGCCTCTCCCAGTTGCTACTCAGGCTTTCCTTCCCCTATTAACAATAGAAATCTTTTTTCAGCTTCATTTCAAGCCCCCCTCTTTTTTTTTTTTTTTTGCTTCACCAAATTATTTTGGAAATAGGTTATGAGTGTACAAGGCAAAATCTAAACTACACCAAAGGGCAAGAGGGAACCCTATTGGCTCTAGGGAGGTTGGTAGTAGAGGGACTTTTCACTTTGTGGTCTTTTAACTTGGGAAGCACAGAGTGTGTTATCTCTAGACAATACAACAAAAATAAACAAAGGGAAAATAAACAAAAGAGCAGGTGGAGGGGGTGAGAGTGTCCATCTCTCTCTTAGCTCTAGCTGTCTTCTGTCTATGGATCATCAGGGGTGGGAGGTTTTTCTGATTCCTGGAAGTGTCACTCCCCCACCCCGAGGTTTTAGAGGACAGTCTGGTTTTGTTTTGTTTCTGACCAGGGTGGCTAGCGTGTTGGGGCTGGGGCTGAGGGTGGGGCACAGAAAGCATCTGAGGACTGTCCTCTGTCCCCCGTACAGCACACCTGGTCTGGAATGAAGCCTTTGCACTGACCATGACCTCCTTTCAGAGGAAACCCGAGCATCGATTCCTGCCTGCTATCCCTGCGCTTCCAGCTTTGCTTCCTCCGGGTTGGGGCTTTGCCAGGCACCGCATCCAGGAGGTGGGTGGGGGGAGGGGACGCTTCACTCTTGCGGCCCATCACCAAGATCTGGTTGATTTCTTGCAAGGACAGCTGACTTGGTAGTCTTACAGCTGTGTCTTTACAGTTCTGGTGAGGTTTTGGTTTTGGTTGGTTGGTTGATTTTAAATGGTAGAGCCCAAACTTTCAATAGAGACTGACTTGAACCCTGGGGGGTTGGAGGATCTGGGGAAGAAAGAGACTGCTCAGGTAAGAATGAATGATTTCCGCTCCACTTCACACAAAATTCCCTTAATGCAAAGCTCCCAGATTGGGGGAGAGATGACTGCGGTGGGGCTGCAGTGTGTGGGCAATGAGCAAACCCTAACCTCAAGACCCCACCCCATATCCACTAGAGATGATGGAGCAGCCTTGGCAAGAGGCTGCCAAGCACTGGGCTCAGAATCCACCCCTCTCCCAAACCCTTAGCAGAGTGGTGTTCAACCCTTTCTGGACCCTTTCAAGCTCCAGCGTAGGCTCAAAATTGTTCATCCTTCCATCCACGTCTCCTGGCTAGTCCAGGCCTGGAGGAGGCCACGGGACTTGCATCCTTCTCAGCCCTCTCTTCGTGCTCCAGAAAGATTTCATTTTCCTTCTTCCAAGCTTCCTCTGGCTACATCTGGATCTCAGTCACCTTTGACTCCATTTTTCTGTCGCCCCTTCCCACCCCCAACTCTAATCCAAAGAGGCTTGGGGAAGCCTGGGACGCTACTGGAGCCGCAGTTTGGACCCCTAATTGGTTGGGATCTCAAAGATGCTCCCCTCCAAACCCATTTCGTTTTACGCTAGAAATATCGGGCTCAGAAAAGGACCTGGACTTGCCCCAGAGGGCGCGGCCAGTCAGGGGCGGGGGTGGGGGTGGGGGCAAGAATCAGGGCGTCAGGCGAGACGTTCCTTCTGCAAATTCGCCGCCCACCCTGCCCGTCTGTGTGACTGAGAGGGCATCTGCCGCGGTCCCTCAGAGGGAATGTTGGATCGACCACCAGGCTGCGGCGCGACCCCATCTAGGCTGCGCAGGGAATTCTCCGCCGCCATCATTGCTCCTCCTGAGACGTGGGCCCAGAATGCGGAGGGAGCTCGGTCCGAAGGCCCCTCGCAGGGCCCAGCCGCGACGCTGAAAAGCATGAAGGGTCGGAATTAGGCGCTCATTTAGCGAGCGTTACTAATCCGAAATTACAGCGCTAATTCCCGGATCCGGCCGCTCCCACACGCAGCGCCGGGATTAGAGGCCGGCCCGGCCCCGCCCTCACACCCGCCAGTGGCCCGCGGGTTCGGCTAATCCGCCTCGCCGGCCCAACTGGCCAGCGAGGTGTGACCGCCCGGAAGAGACCCAGCGCCCAGAGCAGGCCGCCGGCCCACCTAACGGGATTCACGCGCCCTCCGGGGCCCAGGCGAGGCCACACGGTCTAGCAAAGCTCAGGGATTTCTCCCTCCCGCCTGTGCGCCCCCCACCCCAACCCCTGGCACGTGGACCTTCGGGTCCCCGGGGGCCCATTCCAATAGCCTTCTTCCTCCCCCCCCCCCTTGGCATCTCTAGCTCGAGGCCTGTAAGACCGGGTGCCTGTGCCCTCATCCCGCCTGGACTCTACCCACTTCTTCCACCAGCCTGGATAGAATGGCCAATCAGCTCAGGCCTAGGATGGGATGCACGTCACCATGGAGACGACCAAGGGGCAGGGCAGTGCCGCCCATCTCTGGAGGGTGAGTCTTCACTCCGGGATGAATGTGGAGGGATGGAAGGGGAAAGGGGTGTTGTTGGAGCGCATTCTGGGCACCTCCTCTGTGTGCCATCTGGTCTGTTAAGCTAGCTGGGGGTGGGGAGTGGAGGGTGGATGGTCCTTTGTGGGGACCTGGGTTTGTCCTGAAACTGCTCTTTCATGAAGGTGTTCCCCTTCCCATCCTGGGGGTAAATACAGTTTCTCCTCTCTTCAGCCTCAGGTCTTGGTGGTATTCTGGACGCTTGCTCCACACTGCCTTACTCTTAAGTGCTGTGTTCTTGGGCAAATCAAGTCACTTCTCTGCCTTCGTCTTCTCATCCATAAGATAGGTTGGTGTGCAGGATGGTTCTGGAAAGCACCCCCTGGCCCAGTAGATGCTCTATCAATGCCAGAGAGCTTTCCCTTTGGGGGGGCAAAGTTCTTTCTGTCTGGGAATGTCTTTTCTGTCCAGAGCAATCAAATGTGGATATCTCTTGGCTTCCTTGAGCCATCTTTTTATCTGTCCTGCAGATAGCTGGGAGCTGGAGAGGAGGGGAAAGTATTTTTTGTTTGTTTATTTTTTAAAAAATAGAACCAGGGTGCGAGTTGTGGCTGGAACAAAACCTTGGTGATTGGCTCGGAGAATGGGCTGCTTCACTCTCAGAGCGCTGGCTCCTTCCTTCCAGCTCTGGTCCGGCTTAAGCACCACTTTAAGTGGGCATGGCATTCACTGGCTGGCCCCTCACCGCAATTGAGCTGCAGGGGTTTGAAAAGAGGGCCAGGGCCTCAATGACAGGACCTTGGACCAGACTAATTGGTTTTGGTTCAAGGGGATACTGGATTTGTGAAAAGCCCCTAAGCGCCTTTCCCACGCCAGATCCAGGCAATGGCTTTAAAGAGAAGGGTTCCAGGAGGAGCTGGGGGCAGGAGAGAAAGTGGGAGCCAGGTGCCTCCGGTTGTGGCCCTGCACCCATGGCTAAGATTTCTTTCCCTCTGCTGGGAGGGGGTGATGGTTGGGAAGCTTCTTGTGTGCATTTAGGGACTACGGCACGTCTTCAAGGCCCCACTTTCCACCACTTCCATCACCTAGCAGAAGAAACCTTCAATGACCCCGCTCCCCTAGTCCTTGTCCCAGGAGCTGGTCTAGCCCTGCTCGCTGGAGCTGGAGCTCCAAGAGAACCCTGGTCTCCGTTCCTGAAGTGACTGGCAGTGAATGGCACAGTCGGTTCCCAAACAGCCCCCTTCTGCCTCTTTGCAGTGTCCCTCTACCTCCCTGAGTATGGGTGCACGAGGCGGAGATGTGAAACAAGAAACCTTGCCTTAGTCAATTCTGGGAAAATTAGAGACCTACCATTGCTTTACATTCACAAAGGTTAATTAAGTTATCATTTCAATCTGGCAATCTCAGAGGCAATTTTCATGTAAATTTTGAAGGTACCAAACACTTATGTGTGTGCCAAATGATTGCATACTCATATATTTAATATATCAATTCTTGTTTCTATATGGTCTGTAGACCAAACCATACACTTATATAACAGTCAATTGTGCCAAGGTGGGGGGGAGGGGGGGAAGTGGGGGAAAAGGCTCAATAGAAGACAGTCTCATTGGCTACCACCCCCCTGACTGAGACCTGTGTCTCATGGGTCATTGTTTGTTGAAGGGAGCCTTCCTACCTAATCCCCAGTTAAACAAGTCCTCTCCCTTAAAAAAATTCTTATCTTCCAAATTTTTCACCATGTTTACTCACTTGAGGCAAACATAAGTAGGAGACAGGGACTTTGAGGAGATATAGAAGCATGGATCACATTTTCATTTTGATTTCAATTTTTAATTGCCCAGAGCCTAATTTCTTTGGGCCTTTGCTAATTAGCATATTTGAGAGTCATGTGTAAATATGCCAGTGGCCAGTGTGCATGCCTGGGTTTCCTCATCACCCAGTGTGTTTGTTTAAATACCCACATTCCACATCCACACACAATTATGGGCTTTCGTATCTGCCTCTTCTCTGGGATGGGGTTAATTTTCCCCTTGCTAATCCTCAAACCCATTATATCCCTCCCCACAACCCTAACCACAGACCAGTGTCTCACCCCACAGAGTGTCTCACAGGCAGTTCTCTGGGCGGGGGTGGGGAGTGGGGGCAGGGAATGCTGGAGTGAAGACTCCTAAAGGCAGACTTCATTAATGTTACCAAATATACTCGGGCACATTTACTCATCTACTATGAAGTATTATCATAAATAATTAAAATTAAACTGCACTTGTCAAAATAAATGAGCAAAGTCGAGTTAGTGATGTCTTTGCCTCAATTTGCTTGCCTTGGGTTTGCTTATTCACAAATTTGAAGTAAAGGGGAGAGAGAGAAAGAAGGAGGAGGAGGAGGCAAGAAAGAGCCCAAGGACTATCCCGGGTGAGGAGCAGAGGGATTGAAAAGAAAAGAAAAAGAGGGAAGTTCTCTGTCTTCTCTTCTTGGCTCCCCAGTCATTAGGGCAAGTGGGGCGTCTGGACTGCAGCTCCAAATGTCAGCCCATAATGAATATTGAGGTGTGGATGTGGAAGGAGGGATTTCTTTGTTTACTGAGGAATGGACCTGGGAATGGGGGAGAGGACTGCCTTTGGGGATTAAGAAGTGGGCTTTGTTTTTATGAAGGGTCTTACTTCTTTTCTGAAGTTTTTTTGGCCACTAATTGATTCAATTCAAACCGTCCCCCTCCCCACGGGGGCCAGTCAGAGCTGGTGCTTGTAAGCTGGCTGGGCTGTGGCAGCCCCATTTCCCCATCTGCTCTGGCCTCTTGCTCCACTGTGACCCGTGAAAAGGGTGTGAACCTTTACATCCTGCAGATCACAGGCGAGGTGCAGTCAACCCTGAGCCAAGACCTTTGTCCAGGAGCAAGAGAGACACATGCTTTCACATAGACAAATAGAGCTATAAGTGATATACAAATTATGAATCATGATAGAACTTATACACACATACATAGAGGTATCATTTGCATGAAGAAACAGTTTGTAAGTATGGAGTAAGACAAATGCAATTATTCCCATGTAACCAACAGCCAAATCCTGACACTCCACATACCCTTCATGCCTCTTGCAGGTCAATTCATTTCCCTTCTGGTCTCTGACCGTAATTCTCACCTCTTTAGAATTCCATACGAGTCAAAGATGAGGTTTCAACTCCAGTAAAGAATTACAGTCTCAGAAACCCAGAGGGTCAGTTCTATCCAACCGCACAGGGACACGATGAGTCGGAACCAGCTCGTTGGCCGTGAGTGAGAAACCCATGTTAATAGAATGTATGTTAGAGGTTTTTTTTAAAGTCATTTATTTGGAGTCTGGGAGGAGGAGTGTCTCAGAGGCCAGGTTGAACATGTGTTGGAGAGAGAGTGTGATTACAGGAGGAAGGGAGGTACACCTCCCTCCCAGCTGGGTCCAGGAGTCAGTCCTCTGATTAGCAAGTCTCTTCAGGGCAGGCTGCTTGAGGCTGGTATTCAGCCAGGAGATCTAAATTCTCACCCTCCCTCTGTTAATGAGCTGGAGACAGGTGAGCCTCACACGGTCCAACTTGGCCGCCTTCATCTGCATCCAGGAGCCGTGGTGAGCTATTAATGGAAGGTGATAGCTTTGCACTAATTAGGACTTCCTTTCAGCTTCAATCTGCACAAGCATGGAAGCCCCTCCCTGGTCAGCCTCAACCTCCATTCCTTGGAGGCTTGGATTTTGTCCACTCCCGTGCATTCAGGGATGCTTCAAGTGGAACCCTGGTGGTATACGCGTTTTGCAGTTGGGCTGCTAAACATCAAGTCAGCTGTTCAAAACCAGCAGCAGCTCCTTGGGAGAAAGACTATGCTTTTTATGCTGATAAAGGGCTATGGTCTCAGAAACCCACAGAGACAGTCCTCCCCTGTCCTATGTAGACTTGCACCTGCCTTGCTAGCAGTGAGTCTGGAGTTTGGGTTGTTTTTTTGGGGGGGGCATCACTGCCCTCTGATGGTGGGAGTAGGAGGCCCAGCCTTTGCTCCTGTGGAGCTGCTGCTGGAATTGAACCTCCATCCCAGTGGGCTGCAGTCCCGCACACAACCACTACGCCACCGGGGCTCAGCCTGGAGTTTTGGTTTTTATGAGTGGAGCAGCTCAGTTGGATTTCAAGTCCCTCTTCTTTATGTTCTTTATGCCCTCCTAGGGCAGCATTTGGGCACCTTACCAGGTAGGTTGGTCTTGGACCTTCAACTGCAGTCAATTTACAGAAAGATCCCTGCTTCCTAGAGCATGTGGCTTTAGACTCACCCCCTCTTTATGTACCCCACTCTTAGTGCCTCCTATTCTGGCTGTACTCACCCGTTTTTTGTTGTTGTTGCTTTGCGGGCTCAGATAGCCTGGGGGTGTAGGTTCATCTCCTCAAAAGAGTCTGAGATTTTGTTTTGTTGGTATTATTTTTCCCATTTTGATTTTTATTTCTTCCACCTCAGACCCAATAGACATTTGCATGTATTTTTTAAAGGAGGCTGTCTCATTGTTTCATGGGGAAGAGGGGTATTAATGTCACATTAACATCATTTAAAGAAAAAGCACTTCTCAGCCTGGCAGTTGGGGTGCTGGAGGTTTCTGCCTGAGTAAGAGTTGGGACGAAAAGCCTTGCAGGGAACCAGAGATGGGGTGCTAGCTTGAAATTCTCCTACCGCCCCCCCTCAAGTCCTCATTGGAGCTGCAGGTAATGACCCTTTTGCTTGAAGTATGTGAAGAATGATGCAAGTCACTCACTTTTGTGACTATATAGAAACATGGGTTGAAAACCAGGAGTGAATTCTTAACCTTATGTTAGCCCGGCAGTTCCTCAGCCTGTGGGTCAAGACCCCTTTAACAGTAGCAAAATTACAGTTATGAAGTAGCAAGGAAAATAATTTTATTGTGGTGGGGAGGGTCACCACAACATGAGGAACTGTAATAAAAGGTCAAGGCATTTGGAAGGTTGAGAAGCACTGTGTTAGGCTCTCATCCTTGCCAAGATTCTCCCAAGGATCTGGGGTGTTAAAAATATCTCTGGCGGGCTGAGCCCCGGTGGCGTAGTGGTTGTGCGCGGGACTGCGGCCCACTGGGACGGAGGTTCAATTCCAGCAGTGGGGCTGGGCCTCCTACTCCTACCACCGGAGAGCAATGATGCCCAAAAAAATTAAAAAAAAATATCTCTGGCAAGCCCAGAAGGGTTAGAGGAACTACCCCACTGCCAGCCCCGTCAATGATCCTTAGGAGATCACCACTGGTCCACTTCTTCTGCACTTGGAGTCCTGGTTTGAAGCACTAGCATGGAAGACTTTGGACTCTCCTGACCTGGGTTAAAACAGTCTTGAGACTCCAGAAAGGCGGTAGCTGGGAGCGGAGGGAGAGGAGAGGTTTCTAGCCTGCGCGGTTTCTCCCCTTGCTCTGGCATGTGCTAGTTGAAGTGCTTTAGACAGGCCACACGGCTCCCTCCTCTTCTGTTTCCCCAGCTGTAAAATGGGGGCCACCTTACCCTGTTGTGTGAGAACTAAGTACCTTATTGCCTTACAGGATCCAGTTCAGGACAAGTCTTCTGGTTCCCTTCTTCCCCAGTTGAGGGAGGAGAGGGAAGTGGGGAAATGGGAATGGGTGGGAGGGAAAATTCTGAGTTTGCTGCTTGGGAGAGGGTAAGTATTTTGAGGTTGGAAGGAAGTGGGAAGGCTTCAAGAAGTGGCAAGGGGATGCCTGGAGGGAGGTAGTAACTCTGGTTGGAGCTTTATAAAGGTTAGAGTTTCTGGAAATTTTCCTGAGGTTTCGCCTCAGCCAGGTCATTTCCGAGTTGCTGGTCTTTGGAGAGGCGCCATCGCATGCAGCCAACGTTGTCCCTAGTGCGACTGTGCACACTGCCTTCTATATTTCCAGAAATACAGAGAAAGAGTAGAAGAGTCACCAGGGCAGGTGAGCCGGAACACCAGGGTATTAAGAGGGATCTCCTAGCTGCGTCCCCCGTGGCCGGCTCTCAGGAGCTGGCAGGGTGGAGGAGACTGCCGCTACCTCACCCCCACCCCACTACCGGCAGGTTTCCTTCCAGCATTCCAGTGGGCGGGGCTGAGGCGCCAACCCGGCCCAGAAACCTCCAGCCCTGTGGACATGACCTAGAAGACCCTTATCAACCACCGCCCTGTGCCGCGAATCCCGCGAGCTCTGGCCACCGCCGGTGTGGGTGGGGGGGTGGGTGGGTGGGGGGCACCAGGCTAGGGAAGCATGGCCCGCCCGCCCGCCCGAGACGCACTTGCTGCAGACGCATTGGCCACCTGAAGTCTCCCGGTTTCTCTCTCCTGCAGGCGCTTCCCTGGGGGTCGCAGCTCCCGCCGTTCTTGCGTCCTGGCTGCGGGACACCAGCTCCCTGAGGACCCCAGAGAGGACAGCGCGCGCACGGGACCGTACACTGCTGCAGGAGAGGTGAGCGGCCAGGGTCCAAGTGTGGAAGCAGGGCTGGCTGCCTGCACCCCAGCTTTGTCCTGCGTGACCCAGAGAGCCGGCCTCCTGCCCGAAGGTGGGAAGATCCCAGGCCATGGGGCTAGAGGGGTGTGTTTTCACCTGGGTCAGCTCTCTGGCCCCTTGGGCCCCCAGATCCGGTCATTTCAACCCCACTCTGTGAAACGGGGGTGAACAATACACCTCCGGAGGATTGTGCGATGTAAAACAACTTGACAAGCGCACAGTAGACACGAAGTAAATGGCCGCACCGAGGGTTCTGGGCTCCCGGCTGGTGGAACTGAAGGTGAGCAGTCGCGGGCGCGGCCCCGGCAGCCCCAGCTCGCAGTCTCCTCTGGGATCTGGCCTGGGCGCTGTGCCCTCGCCCCAGGCCACAGAAAACCGAGCCGCGGACACAGCGCGCTGCAGAGGCGCGCGGAGCGCACGCGGAGAGGGAACCCGTTTTAAGTGTTAACCCCGGGGCTACACGGGGCCGAGCCTCCAGCCTGAGGAACCGGTCTTCTCACCGGCCCGCCAGCTCTGGCTGCTGCAGGCTGGGCGCCCCGGGCTCGCGGCCGTGCCGCATCCATCCCTAGCTCCAGGTGTCGGCAGGCACACGGCCATTTTGCTAGGAGTGAGGAGGCTGCAAAATGGCTGCATGGACAAGAGGCAGGTCGGTGTCGCTGTGCCCCTGCCAACCCTCGCCCAGCTTTCGCCACTGCACAGGCCCCGGAAGCGTAGTCCGGTCCGCCCTGGTTGGCCTCGCCAGGTGGTCATGGTCACTGCTTTTCTCTTCGTGCTTCCAGCTCGGGCCGTCCATCGCAATTGTCCGCAGCAGCCCAGGCTGCAAAGTGCGCCCCCGGCTCAGCCATCAGCGCTGTGGGTTCTGCTAGGGTGTAGGTGGCTGGTGTTGACAATGCCGTTGTTCATTCTTTCTCGAGGAATGTGTGGCTAACTCCTGCTTAAAAGGTCACCAGAGGAGGGGTCATTTGGCAGATGGCCACGGGGGGGGGGACACTGGGAGGTGGCCTTCATGGCTGGCATCATGTGCTCCGTAGGAGCAGCATGTGGTCCCTAGGGCAAAGCTGGTCGCTGGGCACCTGGGCACCGAGCTGCAGGTGTGTCCCTGAGGATGCGTAGCAGCAAGGAGCCTCTGTGAGCTTGCTGATTTAGGGTCAGCCCTTCAATCCCTGTGCCCCTTTCTACAGCAAGTGCAATGGCTCTTAATCCAACTGCTCCCATCCGACCCATTGCTGCCTATGTCAGTCCCACACGCGTTCGCTGCACAAAGTAGCCGAGAAACTCCAGTAATATAGGTTAGGTCCTGTTAGCAACATGTGACTCATGGGCTAGAGCATTCCCTCCTTGTGACTTTGGCTAGAGCTGGCATGGGGCAGGGTCAGAACTCAGGACAGGCTCCAATACCAGTGTTCTTCCCCACAGGCATCTGTGGTCTCCCATACCAAAATGGCCCCATTCCCACACTGCCTTCACTCGCCAAGGAGAGCTCTCAGCCTCCCTCCACCCCACCCCATAGTCTTAAAAACCCAAACTCACTGCCATCGAGTCGATGCCGACTCACAGGGAACCTACAGGACAGGGCAGAACTGCCCTGTGAGTGTCAGAGACTAACTCTCTCTCCCACAGAGCTCCTGGTGGTTTTGAACAGCTAACTTGCAGATCACAGCACCATGCCACCAGGGCTCCTAAACTCTCTAGCTGAGCCTAAAGATCTTAGCCCAAGACGGATGTCTTGACTGAATCCTGTGCGTGCTCTGAGCTTCCTGGCTCTCCCCCCCCCCCAAAAAAAAGGAAGAAGAAAACAGGATAGTTTATAACCTTGTTCCAAAAAAGACAGAAGAAAACTGGTCAGAATTTCAGAGGGGTGAGGATTTTTCCTGTCTGAGACTTGTGGAAATTTTAGAACCAGTGACTATGTAGGTCACCTGCATCATGTCACAGATGAAGAACTAGACATGGAGATTTTAAGTGACTTTCCAGGGTCAAAAAGTAAAGGCACAGCTCTAGGTGCCCTGACTCCACTCCCATTTCCCATGCTTTCATGACGAGGCTTCCCTGGCTTCTCCACAGGCAGGTGGCTTGGTTATTGCCAGAGGCAATAACCCTCCATTGTAAGCTCCTTGAACCCAAGACTGTCTTATTCCAGCTCCATCACTGTGAGGATGCTGAGATATTTGATAAACAAATGTGTGATCTTCTCTTAAAGGTTGGTCCTCTGGATCTGAGAAAGTGATGGGAAAGTGGAAGGCAAGGCACTTCTGTCTTTCTGAATGCTGGCTTCCTGAGCTCCTGTGTTCCCAGGCCCCTTTTGGCAGGTGCACCCTGGGTAGTGGGTTCCCCCCTTTAGTGGTGGTCCAGCTCCCCTAACTGTCCCATCGTTGGCAGTTTTTCTCTTGGGGGAACTCTTGTTAGTGAGACCTGCACCTCCTTTTAGGTGACCTAGTGAGAGTGTCCCAGTTGCAGGAGTCCCAGCTAGACCCATCCTTTTGTCCTCTGGCAATGGCGAGCCAGACCGTCCTTTCAGTTCCTGTTCAGGGTTGGTTCCCATGGCTGAAACGCAGGTGGATGCTTCCAAAATGTCTGAACGCCTGGCATGTAGGTGCTGAATAATGTCTTGACCCAGTCATAGACTACTCTGTGGAAATGTCTACCAGAGAGAGGCCCCATGCTCGGGTGGATGGGTCGGGTGGGCTTGGCTTCTTGGTGAGGGGCCCCTGTATCCAGGGAATTGTAGCCAAATCCCAACTGTTGGCTTTGGGCAGGGTGGGAAGCTGAGGCCAGTCTGCAGCTCTGGCTCCAGCTGGGGAAGGAAAACAGGACTCAGTTCCCCAGATTAGTTACTGTCTTCAAGGATTAAAGGCCCCAAGTAATGGCTGGCCTCTCCCTCCTCGGTGCCAAGGAAAGACATGTAAATACAGCCGCACGCCAGCTTAGGCAGTAAATGTGTATAAATCGAATTTAGCAAATCAGATCATGGTTTCAATGCACTATTTAAAGCAGTCCCACAGTGAAGCCTTTTACAAAGGGAATAATCATTTTGTGATGCTAATCAACAGCCTCCAATTTATCTCCTTTGTAAGTTCAGATGTCGGTGCACTGGGTGTTCTGAAATTGGGGCGCTCGTGTGAAGGGCTCGGCAATGCCTGTCTGCTGGCTTTTTCTGTCCTCGCCCTTTAAATGGGAACCCGGGGGGCCTCAGGGGCCAGTTGTTTCTCCTGCTCCTTCTCATCTACCCCATGCATCTTTTTCTAATCGGGTGGGGCCCACCCTTCATCTGCTCCCGGCTCCCTTGCTGGAAGTCTCATGCTTTCTGAGAGAAGCCACAGAGCCTGCCCTTTCCTGGCATGAGAACCAACGGCCTTCCTTCCCTGAGATGAGCCACCTTTTGTTTTCCGGGGAGCTTGTGGTCACTCTGCTGCTGCTCAGAAAGAAGAAGACCCGCTGCACCCAGCCCCTGGCTTTAGACGGCACATGAAAGGCTGGCGTCCACTTGCTGAATGAGCTGGGGCTCGACTCTTTCCCCATTCACAGCCATGTAACTGAGGCCTGGATGTTCAAGTGACTTTTCCCACAAGTTCAGATCTAGACTCAAAGAAGAACCTGTCTCCCGCTTGCTATAAAAGTGTTTTATTCTCTGAGCGGGGGTGCCTTTCTCTTCAGAGAAAATATAATCAGAGACCATCTGGGAGGGAGAAACAGAATGACGGGAAAGCTGCAGATCCAGAGAGGAATAAAGGAAGTGGGCAGGAAGCTGGGGGGCTGCGAGGAGCCTGACCTTGCTTAGCTCCCAGGGCCCTGATACAGTGTCTTTGTCAATGCTGCCACTATTGATGCGTTCCTCCGTAATTATGACTGTGTGTTGGCATGGCGACTCAGAGTAAGAAGCCTCGAAGCACCGGGTAAATGCACGACTTGTTCTTGCCTTCTAAAGCAGAGAGGAGCTTTTGTGGGTCGTTCCCCTGGGGAGACGTGACAGAAAATTCACCAGATCCAGGCTGGAGCATGGGTATTTATAACCCCAGGAGAGCAGGTGGCCCTGGTCGGGGTCCTCCTCGTGTCTCGTGTGCAGCGCAGGGCCTCCTGAGCCACCGCCCTCTTGCTGCCTGCTGCTCTTTGCTCCCTTGTCTGGAAGCGTCAAGGACCGTCTAGCCCTTTTGCCACCTCTCTGCTGCGTTGCTGCCAGTGGGTTTCGGGAATTTGATTTCTCACCGAACAGTCCATCTCACATACCACGAATATTTGTTTGGAGGCAAAAGGCAAAGCTGATGGGCCAGCTGTAGGGATGGCATTTGGCAAGGGAAGGTCCCCCCTGACCTCGGATGCTCACCTGGAAATTCGGACAAGGTTCGAGAACATGCTGGACTATCCCTCAAGCAACCACTGCTGCACGTGTGGTGGAGTTCATGCAATATCATGGGTCATGTTGGGTTAAATAGCATACATTATTAAAATGAGTTTCTGCCGCTGCTGCTTTTTTTAGTTAGCTACTAGACAATTGATGCTGCCACATGGTGCTCACATTCCATGTCTGTTGCACAGCACTGGTCTACAGGAGAGGATGGAGGCCTCTTCTAGCCCCAATGCTCTGGTACTCATCCGACACATCCCTGAAGGTTTCCAGCCACAGGGAGCTCAGTGTCGAGGGCCACAGACAGGATGGGCCTTAGGGGCTGAGGGTGGAGAGCCTTGACCCGAGCAGTTTTCACATGTCCCCTCAATGGGGACTATCCATCCTTATCCCTCAAGGCAAGCCCCGCCGGACTCCACAATTGTCTGCACTTAGGACTGTAGGAGGAGAGCATCTTTGGGTGCAGGTTAGTGACACCCTGGTGGCATTTTAAGGGCATATTTGTAGACAACAGGAGTTGTTTCCAGGGTAGAAGCCACCTACACAAGTCCCGGCAGTGACGTCGTCATCTCCCAGATGTGCAGAATTCCAGGGCCTGGGTTGCCAGCCAGGTCTTTGCCAACCTCACTTGCAGCAGATGCCCTTTGACCCGAGGGCAGCACAGTGGGCTCCCTCTGCTGGACACCCACCTCCTCTCAGCACCCCCTGCTCTCTGGAATTGGCTCTTCTGGGCTGCGTGCTGGCTCAGGGCCAGCATCTGTTTGGAGAGGTTTCCTGCTCTGGCTCCCTGCCAAGCCATGGGTCTGTGGAGAGAGTTTTCTGGATGGTGTTGGGCTCACCTCACCATCCCTTAGCTCATGTCACCTTTGAAGGAGGACACCTGGCACCCACCCCCATCTTGCCTGCAGCTCCCTTCACCTCTCCAGAGCTCCATCTTCTTCCCGGGAAGCCCAGGGGCTGGGCTGGGTGGAAGTGCCCCCAGCTCCAGGAAGCCTCTGCAAAGGTGGTTCCTGGTAAGATGTGGACAAGCAGTGGGCAACCAGGAGAACGGATGAGTCACAGCGCTGGTGACAGGGGCCATGTATAGGGCTCTTAGGCTGTGCGGGCTCTGGGATAACACTTGTGTGCTTTGTCTCCTTTGTACTCTCATCTCCCGGGGGATAGAACAAGTGTCAGCTGTAACCTAGGGCTTCCCTTCAATCGTGCCAAATGCCTTCTTGGGGTGGGGGTGGGGGTTGCAGGGAGTCTGGGTCAGTGGTTACAGTCTTGCACACACACACACACACACACACGGAGGTGGCAATCTGAGTCCTTACTGGGAAGGACTCAGCCCTGACTTGTGAAGGCAGATGAACTCTTTGGGTTGCTAGGGGAGGCCTCTGCAGTGTCTCTGCCTCTGGTTGGCCCAACACCCAGAGAATTGGGACAAGAGGGTTCTCTCTGTAGGAGGTCCTGGCCACATTGGTGAGAAGCTGGGAGGGCTGAGGAGGCGAGCAGCCCTACTTCCCCGAGAGCTGGCTGGTCACCTCATTGCCAGTGTGGTCATTGCCTGGCTGTACCTCACTCTGTATGGCGAGGGCATGGCTCAGGCTGACAGCCTGTCCATGGCATGGCATCCAGGAGTTGCAGCTGTGCGTGTTGTGGGGCGGCCTTTGCTTCCTGTAGTGTCAGGGCCCTGAGGAGCTCCCAGAGTCCTCAGGAGGAGAGAGAGTGTGTCCACAGTCTCCTGCTGCTTGGCCTTGCCCTTTGGCAGAGGATGCTAGTGAGGCCCTCCTGCTGCCCATCCCATTGGGTGGCACAGCCCTGTCTGGAGGACAAAACATGCAGGAAATGTGAGAGCTGCCACTTATGAACCTGCTCGGGAGAGGGGAGTCAGGAGCAGTGGCTCTGGGGCCCCCAAGGGGCTGCAGACCTATGTTCAGAGCCGGTGAAGACATGGCCTCACCTTTCCCTCTGCGCCGCTTGGCTCTTCCGTCAAAAGGGGACTGGTATTGCTTTTTAACCCCAACGTTGGTGGCTCAAACCCAGCCAGTGGCTCCAAGGGAGAAAGAGCTGGCAATTAGCTCCTATGAAGCTTACAGCTTAGGAAACCTTATGGGGGAAGTTCTGCTCTGTCTTCTACGGTCACCGTGGATCAAAATGGGCACAAACACCACTGTCAGCCACTCCAGGAATGTCCGTCTGCTAACCCCACCTAACCCGTGTGTGGGGGTGAGGGTGGGGTGCAGGAGGGAGGGAGGGAGGAATGAAGACTAGGCATAGGGTACCAGAAAGGCTCTTCTGGGCTGGCCATCACCCTGGTGGGTCAGGAAGGCAAGGAAGGCAGAGATCCAGGGACTGGACTCAACAGTGAGCCCTGGTGTTGGTGAGCCAGCTGCACACTGCTGCCTGCCTGCTTGTCAGACCCCGCTGGCCAGTGGCAGGAAGGCGGCAGGTTTTAGAGGAGTGCGTGGGCTGTGTCCTGGCGTGGGAAGGAGGAATTGGTTCCAGATGGGGTCATCAGGGCAGTCCTGCTACATTCAACAGGTCTTCTAGGCTGAGGAGGGGAGGGCACAGGGCATTCCCACCTGTGAGCAGGGAGAACAGGCTGAGGACAGAGGGAGCAGGCGCAGTCTCTCTAGACCAGGTGCAGTCTCAGGTCAGATGTGGAGGGGGGAGGGTGTGGCGCAGAGGATGACAGAGGGGATGGGCAGTTCTGGCTACCACATTCAAGACCAGGACCGAGGGCTGTCCAGAAGAGTGTGCACTCAGCTGGCACCTCTGCCCTGGGTCGCCTTCCCTCACTGGAGCCTGGCCTGGACTGGAATAGCTCCCAGCGGCCTGTGCCACAGAGTGGCTTCCCGTCAGCCAGTAAGTGTGTTGTGGAGGTCAGGAGTTGGAAATAGTCCCATGCTGGGAGCGTTGTTTTCTCTTTACAACTGTCATGTCGTCATTTACTTATTGACAGTTCACATACAGGCTCTGGGCTGGGGCCCCTGACCAGCCTGTAGGCTTATTACGTTCCCTGGATGTCAGATAGCCATCCAGAATGAGAGGCCAGCCTGGAAATGGACTGCTGGGCAAGAGGACCCTGGGGCATGAGGGGGAGCAGCATGCAGGCTTCTGGTGTCCTGCCCCTTGCCAGGAGATCAGGGAGCAGGTCTTCCATGCTGTGCCTCCGGGGCCTGTAAGCCCTCATTGATCCTGGCCTAGAACTTGAAAGCTCCAAATTCCATTGGTTCTATACAGAACTGGGAAATTGCAATTTCCTTTTCTCTTAAAACTACATTAAAAACTATGCAACGACAAGAAGACCTTTGGTCTTAGCAATCAGGATCGCCGCTATCTGTTGATATTTGTGTACCGAGTCCTGGCAGTTGGCTGTGTTTTATCTTTCTTTTTGTAGTTAATTTGTAGGGTACGTCTTAGAGGTAATCATGGGATGAACTGGGCCCAGATGAATTCATGTGCTGGTGTTTCTTCTCCTTAGAAGAAATCAGGCATTGTTTGAGATACCAGGGCTAGGATTCTAGCTGATTCTACTCAGGGTAGATCTTGAGTATAGCTCCAGGCAAGTTGGCTTACAAATAAACTAACAATGGCAAGTGCCCAGAGGGCTGCCTTCTTTCAAAATAGCCGGCTGGAGTTTTGAAGAGTGGTCATCAGTGCGACCCCTAGGGTGGGGTCCAGTATGCTGGCAAGTCCAGCCTGCGGGTCTGACATGGCCCCATTTGCCTTCCGGTTGTGGGAAGACCAATGAGATTTCATGTCATTGTTCCGATTATGATTTTGGTGGCTTTTCGAATGGGAGGCAGCGTGTTGTTTTTAATAAGGCGGAGCTCTTTAGGCGTAGGGTGGAGCTTGTGGTAGAGCGCTTTGAAGGATGTAGGAGTTTCGAATGGTGTGACAGGGCCATCTGACCCCCCCTCGAACATCGCTGGATGAGGGAAAAGCAAGCTCAGCAGCCCAAGTCCGCTTCTTTTGCCACTGTTCCTTGCTGTCTTGTGCCATCGCCAGCATGACAGCAAGTCGTTTTCAAGGTCTAAAAGGTGTCAGTACAGGACGGGGACCGACTCCTGTCCTGGCTCGTCTTGGTGGTAGTGGGGTCCCCCTTTTCTGCTTCTGGGATGGTTCATGTTAAGCCTCGCAGGATGACCAGCTCCCGTTAGGACTCCACACACCTTATGTCCATGGCCCTACCCTTTGCACAAAAGTGCATGCACCTAGTTTGCATTATTAGCAAGCAATTCAATTCCCTGGTGGCCACAAGCAACTTATTTGCATAGTGCCACCCAGCCATTTGATAGGTGTTACTTGATTGTGCCAAGAAAGACCAGGTAGAAGCAATTCATGGCACCTCAAGGAGAGACCATGATACCAGATCATTGACTCGAGCGTCCCCAGAAGATTCTTGGTGCAGTACCCTTGCCTCAGATTCTTCATGGGCCAGCCAACCATGGCTGCTGGACTAGATGAGTTCACAACAAACCAATGAACTAGAGTGACCCGACAGACAGGGTAGAAGTGCCCCTGTCGGGCTCTCAGTCTGTAACTCTTTATGGGAGTGGACAGCCTCCGCGGTTGTAAACCGCTACCCTTATGGTTAGCAGCCCAAAGTGTTAGCTGAAGATGAGCTCACAGAAGAGACTTCCCGCGTTGGACCAGCAGGTACCTAGTAGTGATGTATAGAGCGACGCTGGCCTCCATTTCTGAAACCCAGAGAGGTGGATGAGACTCATCTCCCAGGAAGATGTGCTGTGCACTCTGGCTTCTGTCCCTGAGGGTGGGACAAATGAATGGATGCTGGCAGAGGGTGGCCTCCCCTACTCCAGAGACATCGTCTCCCCTCTGGCTTCTCTTGGACAGCCTGGGTTGTTGCATGAGTATCACAGGTCCCCTGCTCCAGTCCCAAGGCTGGGCTGGGAGATGTTCCTTCTGAGGAGAAGCCTTCTGCACAATTGTCCCTTTCCCATTTCTGTCATTCTGGTACCCTCACTGCTTGGGAGTCAGACTGGGTGGTGGGGGCAGGGAGTAGGGTGGGGGGGAGGCAGGAGTGGGGAAAGGAGAAATAGGCAGTGCTGGCAGCCAGTGCTGGGAGGTTCACATGTGTAGTCCTGTTCTCTCCAGCAGCTGCTCCTACCTGTGCACCACTCGTGCATGCTGCTAGAGAGAAAGTTGGGCTTCTATTCCTGTTCTTTCCCCATTTGCTGGAAGGCAGGCTAAAAAAATGGATGTGGGGGCTGCTGAGAGGGTGAATAACTCAGGCAGTTCTTGGAACCACTGCCTAAAGTTGGAGCAGCTGGAGTTTACTTATTATTATTTTTTGTAGCCCAAGCACTCCCCTACATTGGCAGTTTCATATGGTTCCTCTCAGTCTGTCTCTCCTCTGCCTCAGGAACACATCTCTGGGTCTTGAACCCATCTCTGTTCCTCTTGAGGCCATGACACCCTTCTCAAAATGTGGTTAGCAACAGGAAGAAACCACCCCACCTGTGGCTTCCACGCCTGGGGAACTGGCCCAGCAAAGTCTCTCTGTGCTCCAGCTTCAGGACCTGACTGCAAAAAACAGAGGAACCGAGACGACTGCTCAGCTCCTTCTACAATATTGGAAAGAAAGCGAGAAAGTCTCCAGGCAGCCCCACCAACCCGAGGAAGTGGAGACTCGTTGTTCCAAACTTTTCTGTCTTCACAGGCAGGTGCTGCTCTCTGGACACCTGGGATGGCTTTTTACTTCAGTTCCTGTGCAGCCACCAGTAGGTTTGGAGACCCAGGGCTGGGAAATTGGGAGGCAGGAGGGTGTGTGTGTGTGTGTGTGTGTGTGTGTGTGTGTGTGTCTCACAGCCTCCTTATACTGTTTCAGCCACCCTGGGTCCCAGTGGCCAGCAGTGTGGGCTTTGGCCTGAAGGTGCCCGCATTTGTTATACCACTGTCACTGTGTGTTGGGCTGTCTCTGGGTGTGTGTGTTTCTTTTTGTGACTGCGTGTCCGTGTCAGGCTGTGTGTGTTTGTTACCTGCCTCGGTGTGCTCTTTGAGACAAGGAGATGGGGTGCGGGGGGGGGTGGGGGGTGGCGGGGTGTGGTTTGGTAGGAGGGAGGGCTAGGTCCCTCAGGGATCTCTCGAGATTTATCTCTGTATAGTTCTATGCTGTGCTGCACTGTGTGGGGCTGACCAGGTGTGGGGGAGCCGCCACTGCCGCTGGGCCAGGGGGAGCACCATCTGCCGAGAGCTTGCACACTGGCCTGCCCTGACCGCCCATGGGGAGCATGGCTCTCTGCAGCTCTTCTCTGCTCTAATTTATTAGCTGGGAAGGAGGAGAAAATGAAACGTTGCTTAAAGACAATGGGCGAGACAGCAGGTCCCACCCTGCCCAGCCGCCACCTCTTCCCAGCCCCATCCCCTCCGCTGTCGTCTGAGTCAGGAAAAACAACAAGAAAACCCCCGACCCAAATCAACCTATGGTGTTTAGAAAATAGGCCCAGTGCTGGCCTGCAGAGGTAGCCAGCCAGCGTTAAGGTGGAAGAGGGTCATAAGACTGAGATTTGGGCAAGAATTTATAGCTGCAGGGTCTTAGTCCCTCCTTCACTCTGGGACCTCCTTGTTCCCCACCCCACCCCCACCCATAGCTCCTGGCCAGAGGGGCAGAGAAAGGGCCCCAGGCAGCTGCAGTGGTTCTGTTAGTAAACACTTTCCCAGTTCCTATTTTCTCCACACTCCCCACCCCGCCACCTCTACTTTGCCGATGCCTGGTTACACGCGCGCACGCACACGCGCACACACACACACACACACACACACACACAGCATCCCCCTTTCTGTGGCCTGCACAATGAGCTCATTGTCCTGGGTGTGATTTGAATAAGGGATCGGGCCGGGCCTGTTCCCAGCATTGTCCGAGGGGCTGGGAAAAAGCCCAGCGCAGGCAGGAGGACCAGACGAGACAGAGACAGATGCCTAAATTAGCAACAAAGCATTGTGCATGTCCCCTGGACAAGGCCTCGCCTTGTTGGCGTGGACTCGAGGGTGTGGAGCTGGCCGGCTGCTGGCACGCTGCCCCATGTTAATTAGTTTTGCATGCATGTCTGAGAAGGTGCCCGCAGAGATGCTTGCCCCCCACCCCCACCCTGAGGGGCCCTGCTGTGGCCCACTGGTGGACTGGGGCCTGAGGAGCCGGGAGGCGCTTGGGGAGCTGGGCGCCTAGCCTGTGGGGGCTCAGGGTTGCCCCATCCACTGCTCTGTCTCCACCTTGGGGGTCCTTGGGTTTGTTTCCACCACACCCCTCCACACTCGGAAAGTTGGTTAGCCTGGCTGCAGGGAGCTCACTGGCTTTCGCCCAGACCCAGGCCAGTGCCTATCCATCTGGCAGTCTGTCTCTCGCAACACGCAGAGTCCCTGGGGACTGGGCAGCAGAAGAGACCAGTCTGGGCTCTCCTCCGTCCCCAGCCAGATGGCCAATCTGCTTATTGCATTACGGCCTCCCCTGGCCCCAGAGCGCCACACTTGGGTCAGGGTCTTGTTGGGCATGTGGCGGAGAAGTCCTCTCTCAGAGCCTAGCAGAGGCCTGACCCTGCACCAGAAATGGGCAGCTAGATAACTGGAGGCCTGCCTGGCCTGCCGGCTGGTCTCAAAACAGGGCAAGCCCCACTCTGAACCTCAGTGCCTTTGCTGGCTCCTCCGGCTTCCTTCCTAGCGGACGAAGTATGACTCTGACTTTGTGGTGATGACGGTGAGGGCGAGGGTCATTTCAAAGCACGCGTGGATTTAGCATCATGCAGGGCAGCGGACAGTGGTTGGCCGAGGAGCAGGGAGTGAAGGACCAGCAACAGATGGATGAACTGACTGAAGGGACCTCTTTGCCTAGCCCCAGGCCCCCACAGCCCAGTTTTTCTCTTCCCACCCCTCGACCCTACCCCACCCTGCAGTGGGGGCCAGCTAGAAGGTCCCTAGGCGGTGACAACAAAGAAACGCAGGAGTGGGAGCAGCTAGGAGCCGGGTGGGGGCGGGGCTTGTGGGACAGGCACAGGGCAGCCAAGGGGATGGGCAGCCCACTTCTCTGCAGCCTCCAGTTAGCTCAGGAGCTGGACACAGCCCCAGAGCACTTGATCTTGTTCCCTGTAGAGCCCTCGGGCTTCCTGGCTCTGGCCCCCTGACTTTTCCCTGACCTTTGTGCTGTTCAGCTAGCCTCACCGGCCCTGCCTTCACACAGCGTCCAGGTTAGGGAGAAACTGGCGCCCAGATAGCACCCCACCCCACCTCTAACCCCCACGGTCCTGTGCAGAACCCACCAGGTCCTCTGCTTTGGTCTTTACCACAGACGGGCAGAGCTCCCCCACCTCCCGGAGTCCTGGTGTCGGAGACTAGGTATGAAGGCACCCAGGTCCCAGGCCTGGGTGTTCACTGGAACAGAAGGAAGACTGACTCTGGAAGGCTGGAGTCTTTCTGAGGGACAAGTTCCTAATGCCCAGGCTTTCGCTCTTGACTCCACTCCAGCCTGCCCATCTTCGGACTGCCTTTCCCAGTCTCAGAGGCCAGGTGGTATGTGATGCTCAGCTGGCCCCTAGGCCACCCTTCCAGCACCCACCTGCCTCCAGTCTTAGGGACCTTCCAGCCATCCCTGTCCTGGGGCACTGACTCCTTTCATCTGGGCTGCCCGTGCCCTCTTTCCCTATTTCTGGGGCCTCTTTCCAAAGCCCCTAGCCCCTCGGTTTCCCAGGCTGGGTGGGCGTCAGCATGTGAGTCCTGGGTGACAGCGTTTGTAGAACCTTACCTTGGAGACAGTGAGAAATGAGAGGGCCCCATGACTGGGGAGGGGAGAGCTGCCTACTGCCCTCCTGCTCCTGCCCATGAGCCTCTCTGTGGGCCATCAGCCACCTAATCTGGTGATCAGCATGGTGCTGGGGGCAGGCTGGCAGAAGCTTTAGGAGGTGACAGGGCAATCTTTGGGGTCACACTCTTGTAACAAAAGCAGCATGCAAAGCTGAGGAATTGCATTCCAAGCTTGCTCCCCTTCCCAGGTGGGGTGAGGTGGGGGTGGGGGTGGGTGGAGAATGAGGCACAGGCTGGCACAGTGGGTGTGTCACCTTGCTCTTCCACAGCAGGATGCTCCCAAGGTTGCAGGTTTTCCAGCCCTTTGGCAGGACTAAGATTTTACTGTCTGTCTGTCCCATACACCGCTCTCCCCTGACTCCCCAGCCCCTCCCTCGTTCCCAGATCCTCTGGCTTCCAATTCCAGTTAAAAGAAGCTGTCTTGTGGGTGGCACACATTCTCTTGGTTAGTGAGAAAATGCTACCAGGACAGACCAGGGGACACAGGCTATTCCGTGAACTAGAACTTGCTGGAACTGAGCAAGTTCCCCGAGAGAACCTGGAGTGTTGGGAGTTGAAGTGAGGATGTTGAAGGCAACCCCAGGTGGTCCTGAGGATGCTGGGATACCAGGACAGGCTGGCTTGGGCTGGGGCCTTGGCTGGAGAGGAGGCCCTGTGAATAGGGCTTGTTCCTCACAGCACTGTGTAGCAGGCCCTGGAATGCCAGAGTACCTAAATCTGCATCTTGACAGTGAGTAATGTTCCCTGCCTGTGGAGTGCTGGAGAGGGGATAGTGGTGGCTCCATGGGGAAATTCTCCCCTCCCATGCAGGAGAGCTTGGTTCAAGCCCTGGCCATGCATCTCAATCTTGTGCAGCTGCCACCTGTCTGTCAGTGAAGGCAGTGCTATGGCACCAAACAGATTTCAGCAGAGCGCCCAGACTAAGACCAGGAAGAAAGGTTTGGCATCTGCTGAAAGTTAGCTTGGAAAGCCAGGTCTTGAGGATGAAGCAGGACCAAGCAGCATTTCGCTTTGTTGCATGTCGGGTGACCACTAATGGGGTCCAACCTGACTGCAGCAAAGATGAACAGGAACAACCTGGGAATCTACAGGGGGGTGGGCAGGTGGGCAGCCCTGAGTAAGGGCTCATTTCCTCCTCGATGGGAAGGGCTTCAACCTCTTGGGGATACTCTGGCCCCAGCCTAAGCTACCAACTAACTGAAGGAGGAGGGTACAGCCAGTCCAAGGCAGTTCACTTCTTCTGGTGTCTGCTCCATCGCGGGTGTGTTCATGGGGAAGGAGGGCAGGGCCTGGCAAGGTGAGGTCATGGAGGACACCTGACGGAGAGGACCAGATAGCATTCGTTCCCACCCCAGGCCCGCAGACGCTGCAGCTCAGCCTCAGCCTCTAGGATCTGCAAGCTGCTCGCACCCTCCTCTCCTGCCCCGGGCCGGCCTGTCTGTCCTTCCTGGCCCTTGTGAGTCAGGATAAGGGGCCTGCCTCCTCTCTGACTCTCCTCCTCCTCTTCCTGTTTATCCTGCAGCCAGAGGAGGTGAGTGGCTCTCGGGCTGTGTGTGCGCACACGCGCGCACATAGGTGGGGATGGGGGGCTGCAGTCACGTGATCTGTCAGTGAAGAAGGCTTCCGGCTCCAAGGTAGCATCTGGCCCTCCTCCAGGCACCCAGACATGTGATGATGCACTGTGCCAAAAGTGCTACTTTTCCCATGATGGCCTTTTTCTTTTTTCTTTCGCCAAACCGGGTGACACCCTGAGAGTTCATGGGGACCTGGCAAAGTGAGGAAGCCATAAGAAGGAGCAACCCCTGCACCCTGACCGTGCTTTCCTTCCGGTTTCAGGCAAGTCACCTCCCTCTCTGGATCTGGAAACCCAGCCAGCTTTACCGCTCAGGCTTCCCTGAGGTGCAATCAGGAACCTGCACCAGCAGAGGCCTGGCCCTCGATGAAAACCCAGGTCCACACCAGCATATAGCTTGGGACTTGGGGCTGGCGAGTGCACTGGAGCAGCCCGCAGAAGGCTTAGCCAGGTTTGCTCACAGCCCCCAGCCCAGCTTTTCTCTGCATTGCTCTCCTCTCTCTATTTGCTCTGAAAACTGGACTGTCAGTGCTCTTTGCCTTCGGTGACTCTGTTTGCTGCCAGGCAGCCCTCAGTGGGTTTGCCTTTCTTACCTTCCTGGCCAAGACCTTAATATTTAAACACTTCAAGACCCGAGGAATAGCCACATGGGGGAAATGCTCTTTTGTGAGTACCTCTCCCCTCTCCCCTGCATTCTAAGCCAGGGGCTCTGATGCAAGTGGGGGCCATAGAATCAGACAGGCATGAGCTCAGATCCATGTGTGACATGGTCAATCCCTTAACCCTGAGCCCATGTTTGTATTTCTAACACAAGGAGGTGTGGAAATGATATGGGCAGGCGAAGTGCTTTGAAATCAGCCAGCCCTCCTCCCTCCCCAGGAGGCAGAGTACCTAGTTTCTGCCCTAATAATACCTGAATGAGATTTGTAGGGCATCCCTTCCCAGCATGCAAAGCTCCTTCTCACATGTGACCCTCTTCTCTCTAGACTGACCTGTGAAGTGAGATGGGACGGCTTCTTTTCAGCTCTTCTGCAAACAGAAAACTTGAGAGGCCAGTCACAGGATTGGAATGCCAGGCCAAGCTGTTCTGGGCCTCCGGGAGCCTCACAGCGAAGAAGCTGCCTGTGCTCTGAACAAAAGTCACAGGAGCTGCTGTCCTGTGGCCAGTCTCCAGGATGCAGGATGGAGGAGGACCTGGGCAGAGGGCAGCTCCCATTCCTGCCCCCCTGGACTGGGCAGGGCATCTGGAGATGCTTGCCCCTACTCTCCCTGCAGAGGCTGTGGCCTTGGCCTGTTGGCTGAGTGTCTGGGCCTCTGCATCTCTAGCCCCATTGAATCACACTGTTGTGCTGGAACTCACTCTGGCCAAGCTTCTGGCAAATGGCAGCTCTGTCCACCACACTGCCAGCGCAGACGCTCCGTGACAGGCAGCACCCTGAGAATCTGCTAAGGCAAGGGCTTCAGCCTTCTAGGACCTAAGGATGCCCTTCTTCAGCCATCGTCCCTTTGGTGCTCCTCTTCCTCCCTCCTCCCACTGCTCACAGTAGGCAGGGCCCAGACCCCAGAGCCACTCTGCTGAGCTGTTGCCAGGGGAGCTGGGAGACAGATCTGAGCTATGCAGGGAAAAGGCCGGCCTGTCAGAGTGTCTGAGATGAACCACCGCCGTCCCAGTGCAGCTGGGCTCAGACACGTCTGAGCTCTTGTTCTGTGCCTGAGAAGGGCAAAGCCCAGTGAGGTTCAAGGGCAAACTTGCTATTCATTAGTCAGGGGTCCTTGAAGTACAGTCTCCCCCCAAGGATGGGTCCCCCCTCCTTTCCCTCCCTCCTATGACACATTCCTGGGTGCCTCCTCCTTCTCCTGCCCAAACCCCTCTCCCCAGGCCCCTGAATAAACTTCCCCCAAGGAGACCAAGAAGGGCAGAGACAATGGCAGTAGGAAATCAGGCAGGGTCCTGCCTGCCCTCCACTCCCAGCACCCCTGAGGGCCCCTCTTCCTTGGACTTCCCTACCCAGAGCCACCAGCCCACTGGGCACTGGGTCGACTCCAGGCCAGTGTGATGCCATCCTTGGTCAGCCCTAAGGCCTGCCTCTGTGGCCTGCCTCACCATCCCAGGTCTGTTTTAGGAGACTTGGACGCTGCTGGTTGAAGAGAGCACATTGTGCAACTATTTCAAAAGCATCTCATTGTCAGGAAACCCCTCTGTAGTGGTATTTGTGAAGATTCCCAAAGAAGCATGCCCAAGAACATTCATTCACTAGAGCTGTTTTTCCCACCCTGGTGGAAGAGGCCCGCTGGTCCATGCATACAGTGAAGTGCTATGTACTGGTGAGAAGGGATGTGGTTGCTCTGAACCAGCTGATAAGGAAGGTGGGCAGGTTATACTGAGAAAAGAGTCGAATAAATGGCTGAACAGGCAATAATCTGATGGTTGTATGTCTTTAAAAGGCCTAAACACATAGAGAACTCTGGAAAGACGGACTTGAAAGCTATTTCTGAACATTGGGGATGGCTGGGCCACACTCTTCTGTATTGTTCCATTTCCTTTTCAGGCTTACAAAACAGTTCTATTTAAACATTTAACTTAAAAAATATTGTCATTAAGTTGCTTCCACCACACAGACACTCCATAAACCCAAACCCAGCAAAATCTCCCTGCCATGCAGTCGATTCCACCACTGGCTCCAGAGTCTGCACTCCTAAGCTGCTTAAAGGAGTCCCCAAAGATGAGTCCCTCACCTGCCCCCCACTTCGAAGTCATGTGTAGGACAGAGCCGAACTGCCCTTGTGGTTTCAGAGACTCAGTCCCTCCAGGAGCACAAAACCTCACCTTTCTCCGAGTGAGGCGCCAGCCTCTAGTGACAAGAGGCTGCATAGTATAGTAGGTTTCTAACTGCTCCTCACCCTGAGGAAGTTCCTGTGTCCTGACGGCACAGTTGGAAAAGCAACCTTAAGCCTGTGAGGCCCTGTGCTTTTGAGCAGGTCTCCAGTCCATTCTGGTGGAAAGCCCCCCTGTGGGCTTCCAGGACTGTCGCATGTCATCCATCTCCTATGTAGCCGCTGATGGCTTGGGGCGATGGACCTCGTGGTTAGCAGCTCAGCTTGTAACCCATAATGCCACCAGGCCTCCTCTTGGGGGTGCCAACGACCACACCATCACTGTGGCTGCTGGGAGTCATTAAAAGCCCACTGAGGTCCAGGCTGAGTTTCTGCAAAGGTTGCCGAGGTGGGTGATGTCATTTCAATTGCATCAATGTGGAAGAAAAGACCGATGGTTTGCCCACATAGCCGGGATGAGGGGCAGGTAGAGTCAGGTGCCTGGGGGAGGGTTGGAGAGCTCCTCTTTGTCCGATGGTAAATGTTGCCTTCCGCTCTCAGAGGTTGTTTTGGGAAGAGGCCCTAGGAAGCGCCAGCCAGCCACCCTGAGGTAGAGGTGTCCCAGCTCAAAAGAAGTGCCACCGTGCTGGCAGTGTGCCTAGCTTGGCCGGGGTGGGGTGGGGTGGAGCAGGTAGTGCATCAGGCTGTGAAGGTCCCACTTGTGTTGTCATTGTGTGTCTGCAGAGCTGCCTGGAAAGTGTCTTTAAGGGGCAAGCTTCTTCTGCTCCCTTTGAGTTTCCCTCCTGCAGCCCTGGACAGCCTCCACCTCCAGCAGAGGTCTCCCTCAGCCCTCTCTGCCTTCAAAGGTTGGGAGAGGGGCTTATTCACCCCAAACAGGCCCTGGAGCCAGCTGAGAGGGGAAGGGAGACATATTAAAGACTCCCCAAGGACAGGCATGCTAGACCACATGCTTTAGCTCCAAGACTTGGCAGTAGGTACCACTGGCGTACTTACCCATTTTACAGATGAGGCTACAGAGGCTCAAAAAGTCTCAGTGCATCTCCTAAGTCACATAGTTATACCAATGCTAGAGTCCACCACTGACTCTAGAGTCTGCACTCCTAACCTGCTTAAATGAGTGCCCAAAGATGAGTCCCTCAAAGTTATGTGTGAAAGGTTATGTCCTTGCGAGGTCTTCTCAAATAGTCCCTCCTCTGGTGTCCAATTCCACGGATTGCCATCTACCTCCTGGTGGGTATGCCCAGCAGGGGACTAGATCGAAAGATTGAGGTGCTGGGAGGGAGAGATGGAGCCTCACCCACATTGGGCCTGTGTCTCCTCTTTACTGCTTTTCTTCTGGGGTTGCTCAGAGGCAGATAGGAGTCTTAGATGAGGTTGCTGGAGGTGGTAGCTGGGATACAGTCGAGTTGGTACCCTTGGAAAAGATGCTGGGTCTTGGAAAAGGTCTTGGAATCCACTTGGTGGGACACGGGCCTGGGAGTGGTCTGAAGGGTGTGCTAGAGCAGCAGTCACCCTTCTTTCTTCTGCCTACCAGTGACCTGTTGGTCACCACTGCTGCAGACCTTGCTGCTGCTTCAGGACCTGGCATGAAGAGACCTGACAGAGATATGAGACCTGGACCTGCCCCCGTCCTTTGCAGAGGGTGGCCTGGGAGGGACTCTGGACAGACTGAGGCAGAAATGGTAACAGAGAGATTGTACCTGACTCATGGATCAGCAAACTCTCCGAAAGAAGGCTAGTGGGGTCTTCCTGGATCAAAGTCCCAAGAAAAGGATCTGGGAGAGGGGCCTCTCAACTTCATTGAAGCTTCTTTGCCATGTTTTTCTTGTCTGAGAGGAAATGGAAAGTGGAAAGTCAGGATCAGCCTTTAGCAAAGAGAATCCCTGGTCTGAATGGGGAGCGTGCAGCAAGAAGCCTTCCAAGGCCTTGCAAGGCCGATCCTGTGACCTGGGCTAGGGCCTCCAGCTCTGGGTAAGATGACAGAGGGCACCTACTCCCACCACCGGAGAGCAGTGATGCCCCCCCCCCAAAAAAAGAAGAAGACAGAGGGCACTACCCAGCTCCAATCCCTGAGGCCAGCAGTCACAGGTACCCTGCCCTCCAGCAAAGTGGCTCTGGCGCTTCCAGGGTGAGGGGCAACCCCCCAAGCTGCTTCTAGGTTTTCATTTTTGTCTCCTCATTGCATTTTCATAATGACTTCACAAGACAACCCCATTCTACAGATGAGGAGATCGAGGCTCCAAAACTACACTCAGACTTGGAGTTGGGCTCTAGGTCTTGTTTCTATGGCCTGAAAGCTGCACCCTCTGTTACCTGAGGGACTCGTAACCCAGAAGTTCTGAATAGGATCCAGGGGGTGCGGAGGGTCCTGAGAGCTCAGACGGTGGGTTCCTAAGGGAAAGATCAGCCATTTGAAACCACCAGCTGCTCTGCTTTCTGCTCTTGTCAAGATTTGAATGATTGAACCATTGAAGTGTATGCTGTGTGAATTATGTACCAGTAAAAATATTAAGCTATGTATTTACAAAAAATATATGTATTTACAGGCTGAGCCCTGGTGGCGTAGTGGTTGTGTGCGGGTCTGCAGCCCAAAGGGTTGATGGTTCAAATCCAGCAGCAGCTCTCCAGGAGCAAGGCTGAGCTTCCTACTCCCACCAGGGCAGTGATGCCACACATATATATGTGTAATAAGTAATAAGTAATAAGTTATATATATATATATATATATATATATATATATATATATATAATCTCAGAAAGCCAGAGGGGCAGTTCTGCCCTGTCCTGCAGGGCTGCTGAGAGTCAGGATTTCTGGCTGGCAGTTTTGAGGGGCTTTCCCCCCACGTATGCACATTCATCAAAGGCCTCAGACAATGATCAACATGTGTGTGTATGTGTGTGTGTTCTACACTGTTCTAGGTGCTTTTTCATGTTCTGATCCGTGTCATCCTCAGACAGGGACTATGGGCGCTGTCTTTGTTCATAAGCAACACTTGGCGAAAAAGGCCGAGTAAGCCAGCCACGGTGACACTGGTGCCAGCACAGCCCATGGAGTCGGCAGCAAGCACCAGACACTGGGCACACTGGCTGGTCAGGGCCTTGGAGCCTCAAAGCAGCAGAGACCAGCCCTTGGCCGCGCGTCCCTGGCAGGCGGCGCTGCCTCCTCTCCCTCCCCGGCCCAGGCTGCACTTCTTGGAGCAGTAGCCTCAGGTCCCAGGGCCTGGAAAGGGCAGAGCTAGGGCTCTGGGCAGGAGGGAGAAGGCTGGGGGGGGCGTCTGCCACAAAGAGCTTTTTATTCAAATTTGTTTAGAGTTTCGCAGATTTGCATGAAAAATGTGTGAGAAAAGCCAGCTCCAGTGACCTCATCCGCACCTGCCATTAACGTTCAATTAGCGGTTGAATAGCGGCCCGCTGGACGCGACGTGCCGAGAATCCCGCCCGTCCAGCAGCAGGGACTGCCGGCTACGGGGCTGCGGCGGGCCCGGCTAGGGTGAGAGGGGCTTGGAGGAGGGGCGCCGGGCCTACACCTGGCGCTGGATACCCCGAGGTCTGGTCGGCACCCCATCCTCCCCTCCGAGGGGGTGCAAGGGCCTCAGGGCCCGGAGCCCCAGGCCGTTGGAGGCGTGCAGGCGCCTGGAGGCTCAAGGGGACGCGGGGCCCTCTCAGGGTGCAGAGGAGGGCAAACTTATAGGCCCTTCCCCCCCCCCCCCCCCGACACACACACACACACACACACACACACACACAGGGCGGGGAGGTGGACAGAAGAGCCCCATCTCAGTTCAGACGGGTTCCCTCGCCACCTTCCGGACAAAGTGTCAAGTACAAGTTCAAGTTCAGGGCCAGACACCACCCCACCCCACCCCACCCCACTTCGAGGGGGCGGGGGGCGTTGCGCCTTCCTTGGCTGTCTTTGTTCTCCAGGATAAAGCCTCCCACGTCCCCTCTCCGGCAGGGCTGGGCAAACGCCCCCTCCCCTCCCCACCATGCCCGCAGAAGCCGTCTCCTCCCTCCAGCGTGGTTCCTGTCTCAGTCCCCGAGGCCCTGCGGGGCCCCTAAAGGGCCTGGGGACTTGGGGCCGAGAAGGTGCCCTCCGAATCCACGGGCGCCTCCTGGGCGCCTCAGTCCCCGCGGCAAACCGTGCTCGGTCAGACGGACGCCTGCGCTCAGGTAAGAGCCCTGGGCGGGGTGGGTCCAGTACCCTTTCTGCCCATTCACACAACTCCCCCCTCCAAGACAAGACGTGGGGGAACCGGGCCGCCACCCCAGCGATGCACCCTAAACCGGACTCAGTGATGCCAGGCTGAGACTCGGGAGCTTCAGGGAGGGGAGCAGGGACATTGGGCAAGGGCACCAAAGGCCGCCAGCCTTTCTGGAGACGATCTTGCCCTTCTCTTAGGGCTGATCTGTCCATCTCCACTGTGTGTCCTCCTAGCCTCAGATGGACTGAAAGGACCCCCAGTTTGAACCTAGTTCCCTGAAACTGGAGATCCTCCTGGAATCCTGGAGGGATGGTGTATGTGTGTGTGTGTGTGTGTGTGTGTGTGAGAGAGAGAGAGAGAGAGAGAGAGAGAGAGAGAGAGAGAGAGAGAGAGAGAGACTCAGCTCTTAAAGGAATCCGCTAAAGTCAGTTCTGTACAGGTCCTAAGTTCTGGCCGAATTGTGGTGACTGGCTGAGGAGAGTGGGGGTATGATTTAATGGTAGTGCAGAAGCCATAAGGGGTCCCTATTTCTTCCGGTTGGCTTGTGAAATTCCTGAATTCTATCAGGGGGACAGGTGTTACCTTGTACTTTATCCAACCAGGATGCACCATTAAGTCACCAGGGCCTGAGGGTTTCTAGAGTGGCCCAAACCCTGTCCCTTTTTCCATCTCTCACCTTCAGGCGCTCACTCCAGCTCTGAGCAATTTTTTTTCTTCCTTGATATACACACAATTCTAAGACTCCTAGAGCTGGTTTCTGAATCCACACCCTTGAGCAGGACCAAGCGACTCCTCCTGGGTTTCCCCCTGCCTTCTCTTTTGTAGCAGCTCCACACAGCTCAGCTCAGAGGGGTGCTGAAGTTCTGGACTCCACAGGTACACTCCTGCCCAGGTCCACTTACTTTACCCAAGGCCACTTCCTCCTGGGAGACTACCCAGAAATTTCTCTCATACCTTCTCCTCTCTTAGCACCTTCAGTAGAGGCTCTGTCTTCACTGTAAATGCACTTTCTGCTTCCATCTTGGATTAGGATGTTGTGTTTGAGCTTCCACACCAGACTGTGATCTCCCTGAGTCCAGGTCCAAGGGCTGATGAATCTGCCACACTAAATAAATGAAATCCCTTTTTTGGAATGAATGAACAACAAATGAACACTAAGCAGATACACACAGAAACTTTAAAAGTATCAAAGATTCTGGGTTACCCCCCTTTTTTTCTTTCTTTTTTCCCCCCTCTTTAATGTGGCTCAGACATAACAGCCCGGGGGCAGCCCTCCGGTTCCACACATACAGTCTTATTCCAGAGTGAGAGCCAGCAGGAAAAGACTCTTCTGTGAAGAAGAAAGAATTCCATGCAGTTATTTGCTTGATTTGTTGTAGAAAGAAACAGAAAAGCCAGAAGGGAGCCCCCTCCTCTGCAGACTGTGTCTGTGCACCCCCCTCACACCTCAGCCCCCCTGCAAAGCCTCAGTGGGCGTCAGAAACATGACTAAAAATGGAGACTGTGACCTACCTATTGCATATCTCGAGGCCCGATGATTCATCACTGACACGCTGATGGCAGCAGCGCCTGGATAGGTGTTTACATCTTTTTAAAAAGGGAAACTGGGGACATATACCACCCCCCACTAAATTCCCCCATTTCTCTTTCTTCCTGGGAAACCATCTGCAGAAGCAGCTCTAGACCCTTCTTCTCCTGGGGACTTCTGATTGGCACGCTAATTGGACTGGGCGACTTCTGGGTTGTTGTCACCTCCTGGATGATTATTTGGAAATCATTTTTCTTCCCAGAGCCCAGAACCCTGGTTTGTGGATTAGAAGGACATTTAACCACACTATTTGGGAAGGGCGGTGTGAATGTTACTGTGTGGAATAACTGACTTATTCTTCCAACAGCTCTAAGAAGTGAGACTTCCTCTTACCCTTCTCTTCCAGTCAGGAAAACCGAGATAGGCTTGGATTTGGGCAGGCTGGTGTCAACTCTGTTTGCTTGGCTAGGCTGCCAACATTGGTGGCTTTGTTCCTAATCCAGTGCCTCACCCCATCACATTTCCCAGGGAGCTCTTAGCCCTGATTACCGTCCCAAGACAGGGGAGAGCCCAAACTTCAAAGTCCCCTGCTTGCTGTCTCACAAGCCATATGATTTTTTGCCAAAATCTATTCCTTCATCTGTGAAATGGACTTGAAAGCCAATCTCAAAGACTGGAGGATAAAATAAAACATTGTGTCAGGTCCAGACCCTGTACAAGTGTCCCAGAACGGATATAACCTTTAATAGCACCTTTAGGGCAAGACCATCATTACTTGGCACTTTCAAAAAGAAAAACACCCCTCACCCCTCAGGGAAAAGAAAAGCCAATAAACCTCCAAGTGCTTTCACTAAGCAGCAGAGGGACCTGGTGGCATAACGAGTGTCAGAATTAGGGTGCGGTTTAACTGCAAGGTCACCAGTTTGAAATCTACTGCCAGGAAGTTTGTTCTACCATGTTCTTCTGGCCTGTTCTACCCCGTCGCTTGAGTGAGGGTGGACTCAACAGCAGTGGCCTAGTAGTTTGAGAGGGAGGGAGGGAGTGGAGTCAGGGGATGGAGGGCGTGTGAACGGTCTGTAGTTTCAGGTTTGCAGGGAGAATAATCCAACCCCCAGAAGGTCCAGTGGATCCCGGGGTCTTTGAAGGTGAGTTAACACTAGATCCCTGCAATCCTGTCCCTCTTGGATGCTAGCTATTTTGGAGGGCATAGGGCTGATGTTTGAAGAGAGACCCATGGATAATCAAGAGTACTTGAGGCTGAGAAAGAGGACTGCGAAGGAGGGAAACCAGAGACACAGTCTTTCCTGTCCAGCCACAACATCTGACTATTCTTCTTGATGAGGAAAAATATGAAGACTGGATCCTACTTCACAAGTAGCTCTGGTTGGAGGGACATTTTCTCACCCTTTCATTCAATGAACATTTATTGAGTACCTGCTCTATGCAAGGCAAGCGCAAGACAGATAAAGCTTCTGCCCTTGGGAACGGGGGACATTCATTTTTGTGTGTGGTGTACATGGTGGGGGATGGGGAGTGGAGGGAGAAGAGGGGAGGGAGGAGACAGAGACAGAGAGTGATGGGCAGTAGTCCCGTGCAGATGTGCCTGCCACTGGTTGGGGAGGAATCAGGTGGGTTCCTTCACTCTCTCCCCTTTTTCCACATAACTGTCAGCACTCACTGGGACACTCACAGTGAGGTAAAATTCGAGAACTGACTACTCTTCTTGTCTCAAATAAGAAGTAAGAGACTGGACCTGCGTGCATTTGGAGAGCAGTGCCCAGGTGCGGTCCCACCTCTACTCCGACATGCTAAAGCTCAAGGGAGGCTGGCCCTGGCCGTGATGTGGGGACAGAAATAGTGACATTCAATGAAAGGACCCAAGAGAACTGAGGAGGGGGCAAGGGTATCTTGGGGGACTGGGGCAAATTAGTAACTAACACATGACAGTCACGTGTTACCTTCCCGTTAAATTGTTTCAATGACAGTTACAGCCATGTTTCTACCTACTTGAATGCAGTTATCCCCCACCACAACCCCTATGAAGTAGGTGCCATTAATCCTGTGTTAGAGATGACAGCAAAACTGAGGCACACAGTTGGAATCAATTGCCCAAGATCCCATACTTAATAAGTGACAGATCTTGGTCAGATTTGAGCCAAGACAGTCTTACTCCAGGGTCTGTGTATCTAAGTCTCTCCCTACGTAGTTAGTGAGGAAATTTTCCCTTAACCTCGTGAAGCCCCCTCCCCACCCCCTCAGTCTCTGCAGGAGAGACTTCTTTCCCAGGGCACTTTGCAATTCTTGGAGTTCCAGAGGTGAGAGAGTGAAGGTCATTACTGCACCTGAAGCCTGAAGCGGCACCTCAGGTTCTAGCGTTGTCAAGAACAACACCCTCGCCCCCCCCCCC
>PVJH01000693.1:194789-275710 GCA_004026705.1 Nesogale talazaci | reverse complement strand
TTTTAAGCTCAGCACCACATACAATGATGCTGAATGCAGGAAGGTCACAGGCCAGTGGGTGGAAAGTCCTTATGGGTCCCAGGGGAGTGGACGCAGCTCCAGGGCTCTGGCTGCCATCAGCGTGACTCCATGTGGCTTTGTCAACAGGAATGTAAAGCAGAGAGAGTGAATGTGTCCTGCCTCCAGGGAGGAAGAAAGGGAGTCCCAGAATCCTCATGAGGTCACGCCCACATGGAGTTATCAATTGAGCTGTGACCTGATTGAAAGGCTAGACTCCTCCCCTTCCCTCTACTCATCAAGTTGACATGAAATCATGTAGCTATCACACCATCTAATTAGTTCATGAAGTTAGACTTGAAACCCCAGGAAATTCATCAATATTATATGCCATATCTCTTTTTAAAACGCTACAAAAGGGCTGAGCCCCGGTGGCATAAAGTGGTTGACTGCGGCCTGCAGGCTTGGCAGTTCAAATGCAGCGGGGGCTCTCAGGAGCAGCACTGGGTAGCACCCACAACCACCAGAGGCAGTGATGCCCACAAAAACAAACAAACAAACAAAAAACTACAATAAATATGATCCTTAATGTTAAAGCCCATGGAGCATTTTCTTTGGGGGGTAATGAGCATAAGGCAAGGCTGCACATTTTTGTTTCCTCTAAGAAGCATTTTACTAGGAATTCTAAACTGTGCATATGGCAAGCAATAATATAAAAGAAGCACCATCTATAATATTAAAAAGATGGTATGATTATCTCTGTAGAAAATTTCCCCAAATACATAATATTAGAATTAATAAATAAATTAGCAATGTTGTAAGGAATAGTAGCATACAAATACCAATTATATTTCTATATGTAAATGGCAATGTATTGAAAAATAATCACTGCTTTTCCAAGAACTGTTGGAATCGCTGCCGTTGATTTGATTCTGATTCACAAGACTGTAACTCTGTTGATTTTGAACTGCTCACCTTCCAGTTAGTCACCCAGTCAGTACCGGTTATACTGGAGTATAAGCCGACCTGAATATCAGCCGAGGGACCTAATTTTACCACAAAACTACATTTTATATGTGCTGAAAAACTTGGCCTATACTCGAGTATATACAATAACTACCATATCACCAGGGGTCCAAATTACCATATTTTTTTGGACCACGAGATGCACCAGACCATAAGACACACCCAGTTTTTAGAGTAGGAAACAAGAAAAAAATTCTCAACCAAATATACTAAAATGAACATTTAGTATACTAAAATGTTCTGGGGTGCCACATCTTCAGACCATAAGACACACCCTCATTTTTCTTCCACTCTGAGGAGGGAGAAAATGCATCTTAAGGTCGGAAAGATATGGTACTAATTTCAGGCCTTAAAAATACATAGACTGAAAAAAAAATAAGTAAAATAAAATCTTTGCTGAGCCCCGGTGGCGTAGTGGTTGTGCGTGGGACTGCGGCCCACTGGGTTGGAGGTTCAATTCCAGCTCCCAGGAGCAAAGGCTGGGCCTCCTACTCCCACCACCTGAGGGCAATGATGCCTATAAAAAAAAATAATAAATAAATAAAAAATACATAGACTGTAAAAATAAATAAATATGTAGAACAAAAATACCCAGGAATAAGCCTTACAAAGAATGTGAAAGAAACTCACAAAACTCTAAGGCATGTATCAATAAAAACTGGTAAGCTTCCAAGATAGAAATGCATATCATGCTAATGAAGTATAAAATTTGACTTGTTTTGTTTTGTTTTGTTTTGAGGTGGGGGCATGCCCTTTGGTGGTCGTGGGAGCTACCCAGCCTTGCTCCTGGAGAGCCACTGCTGGATTTGAACCACCAAGCCCGTGGAAGCCCGTGGGCTGCAGTCCTGCACTCAACCACTACACCACCAGGACTCAGCCCAAGATTTGACATTATAATGAAGTTCTTTCTTCCTCCTGCTCTTCTTCTTCTTCTTCTTCTTCTTCTTCTTCTTCTTCTTCTTCTTTCTTCTTTTTGTGGCATCACTGCCCTGGTGGTAGTAGGAGACCTAGCCTTGCTCCTGGAAAGCTGCTGCTGTATTTGAACTGTCAACCCTGTGGGCCACAGTCCTGCACACAATCACTAGGCCACCAGGGCTCAACCAATGATGCTATTATAGATGCAACACAATCTTAATCAGAGTCCTAGCAATGTTTTCCTTTTGCTGTAGAGATTTAAAATTTTTTTATTTTGGATTTTTATGATAAAATCGCATTAAGGAAAAAAAATCGCACTAAGGTCACAGAGTAAACAAAATGGAGAACAAAGAGAGATGAGCTATATTGTTATATAAGTGTGATCCAATTGGTTCCAACACATAACCCTTTCTCTCACCAATGCAGTTTTCAATTGGTTTAATCTTCATGGAAGTTTAAGGGACTCTCCTGTGTCCTTCTGGTAACTCTCTCAAGATTGCCCCTTGAGATCCCACACCTCGTGGCCATTTCTTCTGATGTGACGTCTCTGCTTTGAACTGAACTGGCCCTGCAGATCCACTTGGTAGTCACTGCGCCAATGCAGAGGGGCGCAATCTCAGTGGGCACAGCGGCTGCACATTGCACTGCTAACTCAAGGGCTGCCGTGAGAAACCACCCGCAGTTCCAGCAGCTCTGAGTGAGAATGGCGGGGCCTTCTGCTTCCGTAAACAGTTACAGTCTCAAACTCACAGGAGCAATTCTCCATGGCCCTCTTCGAGTTGGCCATTGACTCACGGGCAGTGAGTGTTTCTGTTTGTTTGTTTGTTTGGATTGAGATTTTTAAAATAAAATACCTTCATGAAACTAAGAGAAGTGTATTGCTTAATCATCAGCCATGGAGGGAATAGAGAGATATTCAAAATTGTTTTGTTTGGGTGTGCATACCTGTGCAGGTATGAACAGGCAACCCAGCAGTGGCGCTTTTTGACTTATCCTCATACCATGGCTCGGGCCAGAGGCACCTTAGTCTTCACTGTGACATCTTGGCTTTTATATTTCCAAGAAATCTTTTGCCCAGATCTAACTAATGCAGGATGTTTATTTATTTGTTTGTGTTCACTGCTATTTCCATACAGGTTGACTGACTGTGAATCCACATAAAATGACATTCTTGAAAACTTCAATCTTTCCTCATATCACGAGATTGCTTATGGACCCAGTGGTGAGGCTTTTGTTCTTGTTATGTTGAAGAGGAATCCACACCGAAAGGTGTCGTATTTGATGCCATTAGTAAATGCTGCAAGTCTTCTATGCTTTCAGTTAGTGCGGTTATGTCTTCTCCATGCTGTAGGTTATTCGCGAGGGTTCCTAATACCACACTCTTCTCCCACTAGTCCAGTTTCTCTGAGGGTGAAGGGATGCAACTCCGACATAGATATTTCTTGAGTTTAAACGAGGTCATATCCACTTGGTGTACGGGTTCCACATGAATATGACTAGGTGTTCTGGAAGTCCTTTTTTTTTTTTTTGGTAATGTTGTTCAGAATTTGTTATGACCCACACGGTTGAATGCTTTTACAAAGTCGATTAAACGTGTTTAAATATCTTTCTGATGCTCTCGACTTCCAGCCAAATTCATCTGCTGTCAGCAATGATATCCCTTGTCCTACCTCCTCTTCGATATCTTGTTTCAGTTTCTGGCTGTTCTTTGTCACTCTATGCCTCCTACTGTTTTTTAATTACTTTCAGCAAAATCTTACTTGTAGATGAAACAAATGATATTGCCTCTAATTCCCTCATTTGGTTGGATCACTTGTCTCTGGACTGGGGTCTAATATAGATGTCTTCCAGTCAGTTGCCCAGAACTTCTGGATTTCTTTGCTGTAACACATGAGAAACTACAAGAAATTCAGTACAACACTGGCACAAAGATTGATGAAGAATGGAAAACAATAAGGGCCCAGAATAAGACTCACCTCTAAAAAAATAGGACACATGGCCAGGGAAACTTAAGTCAAACCATCCTTAAATCAATTCTAGGTAGACTACAGATAAAATGAGGAGGGAAAAAAATCCCTGTAACTCTTAGAAAATAATATATCTTCATGATTTCATTGGAGAATGAGGTTCTTAAGCTTGATGAAAGAAAGAATGATATATAGAGGGGAAATTCACTTTATTAAAACTTAGAAAATAAATAAGAATTAGAGCTTCAGTTAATTAAAGGGAAGCATTACGAGAGAGGGAAAACAAGCCACAAATCAGATGCACTTCTGGTAACATGGCAAAGAACTGAACACCTGAAATACCACGATATTTTGTTTCTAAGACTCATTCTATTACAGAATGAATTGCGTCCCCACAAAATAATACTTATGTCCTAACACGGGTAGCTATGACTGTGATTCTTTTGAGAGATAGGAGTTTTATTTTCTTGATTTCTTTTTTTCTTCAGACTAATGAAAGTACGTAGTCCCACGGAGAGAGACACAGATGAGCAAAAACATGAAGCTCCAGCTATAGTCCAAAGAATTCCAAGACATATCCAAGGTTCTCAAAGCTATAGAGCCTGGAACGGTTCTCTTCTAAATCAGGAAGATTACCCTACGTCAGATTCGTAGCCTCCAAAATGAAGAGAGACGAAATCTCAGTGCACATAAAACAGAAACAACAACAACAACAAAATATCTGACATAAAGTTCTCTCTTTTTCTTTCTTTTTTAAAAGATAATTTTATTGGGAGCTCATACAGCTCTTATAAAATTCTACACATCAATTGTACCAAGCATGTTGGTACATAAAGTTCTCTCTTATACATAAAAAAAAAAAAAGCACCTCCTTGGGATATTTTGGTTAAAGCAACACTAGGAAACCAAGACACACTTTCCCACATTTTACCATCCTAGAACTTGGTGTGCATATTACATTCTATGGCATATCATAATTTAGTTGGCAGTATTTTCTTTTTAATGTAACAAAATAGTGATACAAGTTCTAATCAATAGTATCTTAGAGGGGCTGAGCCTTGGTGGCGTAGTGGTTGTGCGCGGGACTGCGGCCCACAGAGGTTCAATTCCAGCAGTGGGGCTGGGCTTCCTACTCCCACCGCTGGAGAGCAGTGATACCCCCCCCCAAAAAAATTAGTATCTTATATTTGATCAAATAGCACATATAAAGAGCACTTGAGAATCATAAAATAAGAGAAAAGTCAAAAAATAACAAAAAGCATAACATATTTGGTTTTTTTGGAGGGGGCATCACTGCCCTCTGGTGGTCGTGGGAGCTCCCCAGCACTGCTCCTGAGAGATCATTGGATTTGAACTGCCAACCCTGCGGGCCACAGCCCCACACTCAACCACTTACGCCACCGGGGCTCAGCCCCAGCATAACATATTTGTATAAAATAAATTATTTTCAAAATAAAATGAGCTGAGAACTAGTGGCCTAGTGGCTGTGTGCGGGACTGCGGCCCACAGGGTTGGTGGTTCAAATCCAGCAGCAGCTCTCCAGGAGCAAGGCTGGGCTTCCTACGCCCACCAGGGCAGTGATGCTCCTCCCCCAAAATAAAAAAAATAATAATTCAAAATAAAATGAAATTTTACCAAAAAATTTAACAAAAGTCTTGAATATTTCATAAAAGGAAAATTAAGACAGCCAGTAACCATGTGAAAAGAAACCAAATCTCAATAACAATCTGAGGTATGCAAATTAAAATTAGCATGATATTATACATGTAGACAAACAATTTGAGACCTGATAATGTCACGTGTTGACAAAGATGTGATGACTTAAGCCTTCTCATCCACTTGCTGGTTAGTACATTTGTACCGTGTTTGAACACAATTTGGAATTGTCTAGTAAAAGTGAACATGTACTCAATCTATGCATCAGTAAAACATCCTAGCCCAGTCCAGATCAAGTCCATAAGTCTGATATTATCCTATATGTCTGATACTAGCCCATATATTTTTATTCAGACTCACAGCACCTGCAATGATGCCAAATGCAGAACAATCACAGGCCAGTGGGTAGAAAGTCTTGTGGATCCAGTAGCGGCAGAAGTGTCTCAGCACTGGCGTGAATCTCCAGCTCCACGCTGTGGCTCCATCAGTGTGTCTGCATGTGACTTGTCAACAGGAATGTCTCACTTGGAGAGCGTGTGCCCCACCTTCAGGGAAGAAGACAGCAGTTCCCACAATGTTCAGGAGAAAAGCCATGCTCACACTCATTGGCTATGACCTGATTGACAGGTTAGACTCTACCCCTTCACTCAAGTCGACAGGAGATTATGTAACTGCCTGGCTTGCTTATCCAAAAGTCTTTCTTCTAGGCGCATATCCTAAGAAGAGTTATTTATACACACGTCAGGTGTGTTCAAAAATATTTGTAATAACATTCATGATATTTTTAAAAAACTGAAGACAGTACAAATGACCATGAGTGGTCCATTGGATAAATGAATTGATTTATATCTGTAGAATGATATATTATACATCAATAGGAAGGAAGGAATTACGGCAACATGCAGCTACAAGACTGGATCATACAAATACAATGCAGGATGGGAGACAAGTGTCACAGAAAAACACATGCAGGAGCATTCACTCACGTGACAACCCCAAATAGTCAAACCTCAGCAAATTATTATTTAGGAAAACATTGATATGGGATGCAGACATGAAGAAAAGCGAGAAAAGGACTCACACAAAAATCAAGACATTGTCTTTCCAAGGAAGAGTGAGACGTGCGTGTGATGATGAAAGGCTCACAGAGCCAGCCTCTAAGGTGCAGGTAATTTTCCATCCCATAACCAGAGTAGATTACATGGGTGCTTATATCATTATAATTCATTACAGTGCACACATCCACTTACATGATCTATATGTATCATATGTGTCACAATCTTTTAAAAAGAAAGAAAAAGAACAACCCAGCTTCTGAGCAATATGATCAACAATTTTGATTTCATATTATATTTATGAACAGGTGAATATGTATACAAGAACTCTTCTCTATTTAGGAATTTACCCCTAGGGTTTTGAATTTTGTTTTTTTTTAATTTTGCTTTTGTAAAATAGTTCTAATTTGTGTTGTTTAGATTTTCTTAACAAGAATGTATTACTTATTTAGCGATTAATCGAAATAAACACATCTTCTTTAAAGAAGAAGAACAAAAACAAAACTGTGCTAGGGGAAATGCACCAAGAATTAAGCCTAGCCAAGTTTCAATCAAATCATTCAAATGTAAATGTTTCATAAGACTGCATGATCTGTACCATCTTGCCTGAATTGCTGAGAACAAGATTTGAAAGATCACCTAAAGCCCTAAGGAAACCCTAGTTGAGAAGTACAGTATTCTGGGGTTGACAAGAGTCCTGTTACCTACAGAGCCATTGTCCCAGTATATCACTGTGTTGATTTTGTAGAACTACCTAACAGAGTGCCACAGATGGATGAAAATGGCAGTTTCATTCACAATTCTAAAGGCAGCAATTCAAGGTGTCTACAGAGGCAGGCTCTCTGTAGGCTTGAAGGAAATAAATGATTCATGCTTTTCCCAAGTTGCTGGTTCCAGGAAATTCTTGACATTCCTTCATTTGTAGATGCACCCCTCCATTCTTGGCCTCATTTTCATGTGGTTTCTTGCCCTCTGTCTTTCCTCTGTTTTTAAGAATTCCACTCAGATCAGATTAGGTCCTTCCTTTCCTCAATACTGACCTCATGTTATCAATGTCTGATGGCATGTTATCAATGCCATCTTCAGAAACTATTTCCAATCAAGATCACAAGCACAAGTATTGGAGATCGGGACATCAACAAGTCTCTTTTGGTGACACAATTCAATCTGTAACCATCTCAACGATCTTTTACAAGTTCTAGGCAATTCCTTCCTTCTTTATTTATTCTTTTTTAAATTTAATAGTTTTGTTGGCATTTAACTCACACATCCTATAATTCAATGGATCAATCATCTTAAGAAGAGCTGTATCATCATGGTCAATTATGGAACATTTTCTTTATTCTTGTATTTGTTATCACTAACTCTCCTTCCCCCTCTGCCCCAACACCCTCTGCCACACCCTCAAGGAACCATTAATCCAGTTACTGTCTCTATCGACTTACCTGCCCTGGATTTCATCTACAGAAAGAGCATTTTTAAAAATAATCAGCAACAATAATAAAGTAAAACAGAGAGACACCCCAGTTGAAAAGAAATCAGAAAATATTAAAAATGAGATGGAAGTTAAAGTGGGTCAAAAGATCAAAGTGCCACATTTTAAACTCATTGCATCAGATGATTTAAAAAAATAGATAAACTAGAGGCGCTTACTGCCTCTGCAGCACTCTGCTTTCCAATGCATTCTGCATGATAGTCAGGCTCTTCATGTCACTGGTCTCTGGTCAGAGGGGTCTCACCAGGGGCATAGTCCATGTGTAGTTCCTCTTCCCTTTTTTCTTTTTTAATTGAAACAACTTTAGAATGGGTCAAAACGCACCTTAGATGATGAGATGTTACATTTTTGCCTAACTACTTCTGTCATAACCAACTTTCTACAAAATTCTCTGTCTGATGGTACAGTACTTGACTGCAGTCAAGAAGTGCATTCCAGAATCTCCGGTTGAAACTCTTTCAGCTGGAAGAGTTTGGAGGTAGACGTTGGGATTAAGTTTAATGGTGCAGCATATGAAGAGAGTTCTAGAGGAAGAAGTTAGGGGCCAGTGAGACCCTGTGCTGCACTGGAGAAGGTGGTCGAAGTCAGAGGCTGGAAGAAGAGAAGCCAGGTCATTTACCCCACCCTCTCTTTACCTCCAGCAGGTTCTCCTGCAGCAGCTGCATTTCCCACCTTGCTCTTAAAGCACCTGTTCTCAGTCCCTCCCCCTGTTCCCAGCTCCCATCAGGAAGCTGGGCCCTATCTCTAGCCACCAGTTGATGGCTTTGATAAAGTCTCCTCCCAGTGCTCCTTCAAACCTTTCTGTCTCCTGGAGTGAATGCTCTTTATCTCCATGCTTTTTCCAGCACTTAGACAAGAGTTTTCACTTTGCTTTGTGCGGCACTCATGTTGGTAGGACACTTTTTTTTTTAAAAAAAGAACATTTAATTGAGGGTTCTTACAACTCTTATAATAATACATGCACCAATTGTCTTAAGCATATTTGTACATGTGGCCATCATTATTTTCTAAACATTTACTTTCTCTTTGGGTCCTTGGTATCAGTTTCTCTTTTTTCCCTCCCTCCCCCCTCCCATCTTCATGACCTCTTGGTAAATTATTATTTTTATATCTTACACCTATCACTGTCTCCCTTCACCCACAGTTTCTGTTGTTTGTGCCTCTGAGGGGGAGGGGGTGTTTAGGTATCAATTGTGATCAGTTCCCCCCACTTTGCCTCCTATCCTCCTGGTATCAAAACTCTCATTTTTATTCCTGAGGGTTTTATCTGACCTGGATTCTGTGTGCTGTGAGTTCTTATCTGTACCAGTGTACATGCTCTGGTCTAGCCAGAACTGGAGGGCAAGTCTGGGGTCATGGTAGTGAGGGTGGAACAGGGTGAGGAAGCCTCAGGAACCAGAGGAATATCGTGTGTTTCATTGGCGCAATACTGCGCCCTGGGTGACTCCTCCCCTTCCTTTGACCCTTTTGTGAGGGGATGTGCCATTGTCTACAGATGGGTTTTGTATCTGTTCCAATCATCCTCATTCTCAACAATATGTTGTTTGTTCGTTTGCTTGCTTGTGGTCTTCTGATGCCTGCTCCCCAATCCAGTCAATACCTCACAATCTCACAAGCTGATGTGCTTCTTCCATGTGAAGACTCAGCCTTTGCCAACAAATGGAATTGACTCCTGTCAATTGGAATCTGCCTCATTCCATGGTGTGTCAGAGTAGGCTTCCATAGGGTTTCCAAGGACAATTTCTCCATCTCTAGGCCCTCCTTTCCAGGTCCTCTGGGTTGACTTGACCCTCCAACATGTGCTCAGCAGCATGGGACTGAGTTGGTTTCCCTCTCTGCCCGCAGGATTTTTCTTTCACCACAAGAGCTCGACTTGGGCAGGGGTGGGTGTGCGTGCATTGTCTCTAGTCCGGACAGTGGACTCCAAGTCCAGGGATGAGCTGGACAGAGAGGAACGTTCCCCTTGCTCTGACTTGTGGCTCAACTACAACCCGTTCTTTTGTTCAACCAAGTACCAATCCTATCCCCTACCGACCGCCTCCTCTTCCATCACTGTCTTGCCTCCACTGGATGTGTTGTTCCCAGAACTTCACAATTCCCCCCAGAATAGTTGCCCTGGGTAACTACCCGTTCTAGGTTGCACTGCCCTGCCTGTCTGGGTCACGCTGCTTCCGGGGAAGGACGGAGGGCAATTGACTGAGAGGGGAGACTTAGACCACTGCGATGGAACCCTAAACATCATCCTCAGGGAGGAAGGAAGTGTCTCAGATCTGTTGTTATTTCAGGCCGGTATAAACCCCTTCCCCAAGGGAGGCCTTCCACAGAAGAATGCCGTCCAAGGTGGTCCTGAATCAACACCCCTCTCTTCTTTGGCATGTGGTCTTCTCAGAGCCTCCCGGGTTGGTCTCCTTGCCTTTCTTAATAGATATTTAATTGGAGGATACCAGACGGAACCCCGGGCCTGTCTAATTTGCTACCATAACCACCACAGAAGCCATAAAGACTGGCGTTTACGATGTGCAGGCACTGTGTTTAGTAATTTGTATACACAACTTCGTGAAGGCAGCACAGCAACACACTGCAGTAGGTTCATAAAGTAATCTCCCCTCCTTCCGGATCCAGGCCACAGGCATCTTCGTGAGGTTAAAAATCTTGGCCTCTCCATCACTTCCTCGCTCTCCCCAAAGGGAGTCATTCATCCTTCAGGCTGGTTGGGAAGAGGGAACCAGATGCATGCGGCCCTGCCTCCTCGGTGCCCTGCCTGGGTTCTGAAGGCCTGGAGGAAATGTGTTCAGCTCTGGGCTCCTGGTAAGGCTCTCCATATAACTTCCTCCCTGAGGTACGGACAACAGGGAAGTGGGTGAAAACGAGAGACATCGGACAGAGCACCATATGACAAAATAGTAATATTTTATAGATCATCAAGAGAGGGGGGAGTGGAGAGGGAAGGAAAAAAAGGAGGAGCTAATACCAAGGGCTTAAATAGAAAGCAAATGTTTTGAGAATGATGATGGCAACAAATGTGCAGATATGCTTGGCATCCAATGGATGGATGGATGGATGGATGGATGGATGGATGGATGGATGGATGGATTGTGATTAAAAATTGTATGAGTCCCCAACAAAATGTTTTTTCTTAAAGCAACAGTAATGAAAACTAACAAGAAAACAAGAAAAGAGGAGTGGCGTGGGCTCTGTCATGGGAGAGGCTTGTCCTTTGCTGTCCAATCTGTGCTTAGACGGCATGCAAGGTTCTGAACCCCACCCCCCACCCCAGCTGGGAAGCATCCCAGTTTTGCTACACAGTTTCACTTCCAGGAAAGTGAATATTTTGATATCTAGCATTCTAATTCCTGCCCTCCCGGATGAGTTCCAAGCCTGTCCCAGAGAGAGACCATAATATTTGCTTATCCCTTAAGGTCCCCAAAGTATAGGTTAGGAAGGTTATGGGTTGAATTATATCCTCAAACAAGGCATGTTGTCCTCCTAATGCTTCCACCAGGGAATGGGACCAGGTTTGAGGAAATAAGGTTTTTCTTTGGAGACGTTGTCCGTTAAATGAGGCAGATTATCTTAAGAGTGGGCTGAGTCCTAATCCCTGGACTCCTGGTTTCCGAGTGGTTGGTCTGCAGACTGCAATGTCAGCGGTTTGAAATCACCACCCAAAGAATGATAAGTCTCAGACAGCCATAGGGGCAATTCTACCCTGTGCTACAGGGACCCTCTGAGTCGTCATCCACTGGACTGCGTGAGTCTTCATCCTAACCCCTTCTGAGTGGCGGTTTATGAAAGAAGGGCGGGTTCACGAGCAGTCACACACAGGGGGAATTCTTTTACAAACCAAGATCCCAGAAACCAGGAGCGAGTCATGCAATGATCTCCCTCTCAAAGCTCCCAGAAGGGGTCACCATAGCAGAGATCCTACCTTGGACTGCTAGCCCCTAAAGTTGTAAAAAAATTAATTTCTGATCTCAAATCCCCCAATCTTGGTGGTATCTTGTGTGCCATACATTTTTAAGATCAGCAAACCAAAGTTCCCAAGGTTCATCAATGACAGTTCGAGGTTTCACTGCCTCATGCTAGAGAAAACAGCCTACACTCATGCAAAACAAATTCCTGCAACTTGACCCTTTCTGAAGGATGATCATCACACACTTAAGCCACCCCGGAAGAAACCCCGTCTATCCTTCAAGGCTTTCCCATGGAGTCTTTCCCAGTTCTCCTGGGCCTGACCTGGGGCTCCTTTCACAGAGCTCTCTGTACAACGTCCTCTTGGAGAGCAAAGTTCCATCAAGCTATTCATTCAGTGATCTTCATATCCTTGCCACCAGGAACAAATCAGTGTCACCTCCATTTTTGGTTACATTATGTTTGTAGATACAGCTGGACTAATAGTCAAATGTCCCAAAACAATCACTTTAAGTACAAAATCTGCACAGATCTCAGGGTTGATGTGACTGTCTCAGTAAAGATAAGCCCATTGAATAGCTTTGTTGTAGAATTCATGCAGGAGACTGGGGATTGATCCTCAGTCAATGAACCTCATACCCAGCCATTCCCCTCCATCAGTGGAGGCATATCTATGACTATGATACTGAACAAGGTTCAAAGGAACTTTCAGGTCAAGACAGACTAAGAAGAAAGGTCTAGTGATCTACCAGGATAGATCCTGTGAGATTGTATACCTGGAGAATGTTTAATTGACAAAGGGACTTTATGTATGTGTGTGTGCTTGTGGATTTTATGACAGTTTATCTATTTTGTTGTTTGTGTTTATATATTTTGGGTCATATCAACAAAAAGTTTTCCAGGGGATGATCTAGGACCAATCCATGGTGACCAGGGGACTGACACAGTCCCTGGAAACCTCTGTTCCATTGAGCACCGGGTCGCCATAAGTGGAGGGGCAACTCAGTGGTCGTGACCAACGACAGTATTTTCGAGGAACCCTGGTGCTGTAGTGGTCACACTTTGGGCTGCCAACTTCAAGGTCTGACAGTTAAAATCATCAGCTGGTCCGCCGCAGAAAGACGGAGATTTTTTTTTTTACTCCATGCCAATAAATTTGCCTTATTTTTATTTTATTTTATTTGCTCTTTTGGTCTTCGCTCCACATAACTTTCTAGTTTCTAAAAGTTCCTCCCGACATCATCTTTAGAAGGTTTGTGTTAGGAGGCAGGCAAAGGTGTGCTGCAGGATACCACATCTGCAGCGATTTTTTCCCCTGCATTCTTGCACCTGTTCTAATCTAACCCTGAATGACGACTGGGATCCATATCAATTCACACGAGAACAGAACTTGAAAGCACCAGGAGGCATAACTCTCATTTATCAAGCATCTCACATGGGCCAAGTGCTGGGCTGGATGGTTTATCTTAAGCCTGCAATCAGGGTCTGTCTGGTCTTCTTGGTTTTACAAATGAGAACACAAGGCTTGGTGAGAGGAAGACATTGACCTGCAGGCACATGCCAGCCAGTGGGGAATGCAGGGAGTGCTGTCTGCCTGCCACGCCTCCTTCTTCCTTTCTGTGGGATCTTCTGGAATACACAGCACCCGTTCCGATGATTAGAAAGATCGGGGTGGGAAAGTGCTTGGAAAACTCCATAGCAAATGAAGTGAGTAAGAGAAGATGAAGGCTAGTGAGAGCTTTGGCTAGGATACTGGGATAATGGCCCTAGGGCGGGGGACAAATGGATCTGGCTGAGTGTGAAGAACTTATCCTATTATGCAATTGCTCTGAATCCAGGATTTCTGAAATAGTGGAGGGCAATGGAGGAGCCAGCTTCCCTTTCTTCTGAAAACAACCCCCTTTTCTGGGATCAAAAACTAGAAGCGTTAGTTTGGTTGACACCAGCAATTTTAGTGTAGGACGCATGCGTGGTCTGTGTGTGTGTGTGTGTGTGTGTGTGTGTGTTTCAGGGGGTGGGAGAGTTATGGTGGTGTCCATTTGCTGTTGGATCCCAGACAGTGATTGATTCAAGACCCCACTCTGAGTGAGAGCAGTAATGTACAACACATGCTGAACTTTTTTTTCCCATTGAAACCAAGCTTCGGGAGAACAATAAGCATGAATGCCCCTTCTCTGGAATACAGAACAACAGAACGCGCACCTTGCTACATGGGTTCTGAATGTTTGGCCAGGACTTGAGAGGCAGGGGAGGGAAGGCCGCTTGTTTTCCTCATTCCCCAAGAAACGTTTGTTGGATGACTTCTAGACATCAGGCATTGAGCTAGGCACTAAGAAATCAGACGGGCTCTGTGTTGTCAAGAAACTAAGACTACAGGGGAGAGACAGGCTTGTAAGTATCACAGTTTGCATTATTGCAACAACAGGATCATATACAAGACAGAGAACTTAGACAGATGAAGAAGAGCGTCTACCCAAGGAGACTCATTCCAGAAGTGATGTCTGACCAGGCTTTTGATGACCACTTAGGATCTTACTAAACTCAATTCCTCTCAAGGGTCCCATCCCCTACTCCTCATCTGGTGTTTGAAGGCCTACTAAAATATCATTTGTCATTTTAATAATTACTGATTATTATAACTAGCAATCATAGATATAGTAATAAGAACAGAGCATTGTATTAATATTGTATAGCATGCCAAGAAGAATAAGATTATGTATATGTCTATAATGCGTGCACACACACAGAGCTGTATGAGGGGCCTCCAAACAGTTGATGGAACATGGAATTGAAACCTTTTGAAGCCCCCTCCGATACGAGGGCGACTCCCAAAGTGGTAGCGAGTCGGGTTCTAGCTCATCCATGCACAAGCTTATACCAAACAAAAGGGATTGAAACGGGTCTCTGTGATCAGTGCACGGCTGCAGACAAGTTCTCTCAGCAATCCGTTTCTCATAACCTCCTTCAGGCTCCCTAAGGAAATACTGGCCTCATCAAAACGGTGGCTTCTAAGAGGCATCTTCTGGGCTGGCTCAGGAAGTCACGGCCACTGCTTTTGGGGGATTTTCCAAAGGCATCCTCTGGATAGATTTTCTTGAGGAAACAGGGCAATTACAAGGGTTTCTTATGAAGATGGTTTACAAAAACTGAAAACTGCCTCGACGAGAAAAAGACCAGGCATGTGTTTTCTTCCATCACCATGCACCTGCTCATTCTCTGAGGGAATAAGGGCTGTCCTCTGAGGATGTGGCAGGGAAGCCTGACCATGGTGTCTCTACAGCACCTGATGTGGCTCCTTCAGACTGACTGTGGTTTTCAAAACTCAGTATTTTGAAGGAACAAAATGTGAGTCACTCAAGGTAATTGTCAATGGAAAAACAATGGTCTTCAGGGAGGGGCTAGAGAGATGGAACCACTGCCTCAGATGTGTGCAGATCCAGATGGAGGACTTGCTAAGAAACAATAGGTTCACATTTGGTCACTTAAAAAGAATTCTTTTAGTGGGGGCTCTTACATCTCTTATAACCATACATTCAGCCAGTGTGTCAAGCACATTTGCACATATGCCACCATCATCATTTTTAAAGCATTCTCTTCCCACTTGAGCCCCTGATACCAGCTCCCCATTTTTACCGCCCACCCCCACCCTCCCTCATGAACTCTTGATTAGTTATAAATTATTATTTTCATATCTTACATTGTCCTCCATCGACCTTCACTCCCTTCCTCCCCGCCCCCCCAACATCCCTTAATGCTACTGGTATTTCTATTCTCATTGTTACCCTGAAGGATTTATCTATCCTGGATTCCCTGTGTTTGGGGCTCTAATCTGTAGCAGTGTGCATGGTCTGGTCTAATCCTATTTGTAAGGTAGAATTGAGGTCATCACAGTGTGGGGAAGGAAGCACCAAAGAACTAGAGGAAACTTGTATATTTCATCAGTATTTTACTACACCTTGACTGGCTCTTCTCTTCCCTATGAGCCCTCTGTGAGGGGATGTCCAATTGTCTACAGATGGGCATTGGGTCTCCACTCCATGTCTGTGCCCACCTCCCACCCCTAATTTACCTTGGGTATGGTTTTGTTCTGGGTCTTAGATGCCTAGTTCCTGATACCATGGACACCTCATAATCATACAGGCTGGTGTGCTTCTTCCATGTGGGCTTTGTTGCTTCTGAGCTAGATGGCTGCTTATTTAACTTCAAGCAAGCCTTTAAGACCCCAGATGCTATATCTTTTGATAGCTGGGTACCATCAGCTCTCTTCACCACATTTTCTTATGCACACTTTTTGTCATCAGCGATTATGTCGGGAAGGTGAGCATCACAGAATGCCAAGTGTTAGAACAAAATTTTCTTGTGTTAAGGGAGTACTTGTATTGAGGCATCTGTCTATCTGCCACCTTAATTCTTAACATATAAATATGAGTAAATAGTTCTAATTCCCCTCTCATTATATTGTATTTGCATATGTACATGCCTGTATTTAGGACTCTATAAATATCCTTTGCCTCCTGGTTCTTTCCTCTATTTCCTTTTATTTTCCTCCTGTACCACCATCATGTTTGGCTTTCATTCGGGCTTAGTAATTCCTCACTGCTACATTGTCCTTGATTGAGCCTCACTAGGTATCCTGTGTCCTTCTCTCCATTGATTTTAGTTCACTTGTTGTTCCCTTATACCTGGGTTGGTTATCACACCCTCCCCTGCTCCCGCCACACTTCCTTTCTCCTATCTCCCCTTCTCCCATATTGGTCCTGTTTTTTTCCACTCTGAATTATTCGAGCCAATTATTAGATAACTGAATTATCTAGTTAGACATGCAAATACATTAAAAAATGCAAAAATCTGGCAAAGCCAAGTAAAACGATTAAGGAAGTCAAAATCAACAAAACAATAACAACAACTAAAAGCAAAAACAAAATAACAATGACAAAAAGAACGCCACTGACAAAATTGGAAGAGCCTATAAATAGTTCAAGGTCTGTTTGTGGGCCTTTACAAGTGTTTTCCAGTCGAGTCTGATAGGGCGCCTCACTCCGTATTCCCCAGAGGTTTCATCACTCTGCTTCTTGTTGCGTTGCTGCATGCTCTCAGTGCCTCGCCCCAGAGTGACGGGGCCAGAGCGTGCACTATTCCCACGCCGAGTCTTCAGTGCTGTCCCTCCCAGTGCCAGGGGTGAGTGAAGGATGCCATCACTTTTGGTTATTTTTGTTTAATAAACATGTCTATGATTTTAAATGTTTTGACTTATCCTGATATGTTTAGGAGCTCTGGCAGTGCACTGATTCACCACTTCTTGCTAACAAAAGGCTGCCAGTCCAAGTTGCTAAGAAAGATGTGGCTGTCTCCTTCCCTAAAGATGCAGTCTTAGAAACTATGGGGCGGTTCTACTCTATCCTACGTGGCCAATAGGAGTTGGAAGGCTTTCATTAACTGTGGGTTTAGGCCCTTTCTCTTGTTCCCTTTTCCTGAAATGTCCTATGCCCACATCATGCGCAGTAATGAAAAGTATTTAGCATAGCACTGCCTATGAAAAACCAAGCAAGCACAATGCAGACCACAAACAAAAAAGAACACGTTGAACTCAGCAACATAATTGACAAGGGGTACGTAGTAGGTAAATAAGAACTCTTCAGCTCCATCATGTAAATCTTGTTTTCCACTAAAATTTTTGAAACTATGATTACACATAATCTCAAAGAGGTTTCTTTTTTGTTGTTTTTGTTGTTGTTACTGTTGTTGTGTTTTTCTTACTAACTTATCTTGAGGTTGCAAAGCACTAATTTTAAAACTCAAGCCAAACAAAACAATGGATCTAAAACAAAATCCCTCGAAGAATTTTTGCTTTCAGTCTTCACAACCTTGGGCTTGGAAAGTTTGGAGGTCAGTGGAGAAGGGATTTGGGGAGCAAACCAGGACTAGGGGGGTGGGGAGGAGCACTAGAACTGATTGTAATGGTGTATATACAACTCATTTGAAAAACAATTCAACTATAGAAGTGTATAATATGTGAATACTATATCAAGGAAATCACTGAAAAACAAAAACAAAATACTTGTCCAACAGTACCATGGATGAAGGACTAAAAGTTGTTGTGCATTGAGTTTATGTTAGTGATGGTGGAATAATTTGGAAAAGGACATTAATAATGGTTGCACAACATGAAGAGTATGAACAATGACCCTAAATTATACATGTAGAAGTGTGGCAGTTACATAATCTGGTATCAATTTGGGACTTGAGAGGATTAAGAGTGAAGGGTTGGAGCCTAGTCTGTCAATCAGGGTCATAACCAATGAGCCCTCTGTGTGGGCATGACTTTCTCCTGAGAATTCTGGGAACTGCTGGGTTTTCTTCCTTGGAGGCAGGAGACACTCTTGCTGCTCACTTCCTTGGAGACTCTCTGCTGACAAGGCTCACTATGAAAGATATTTCTGAGAAGAAGTGGCATGAAGACATCCTGAGGCAATCAGAATTTTACAGCTGAAGGAACCCACATGGAGACCCCTGCCAGGGCTGAGATGCTCACAACACCACTGGATCCACAAGACTTCCCACCCACTGGCCTGTGATCTTCATGCCTTTGGCATCATTGCATGTGTTTTGTGAGTCTGAAGAAAACTTTATGGTATCAGACATATGGGCTAATATGGGGCTTTTGGACTTGATCTCGACTGGGTTGGGATGTTTTCTCAATATTCAGTTGGTCTCAGTATTTCCTCTTGGATACATTGCTCTTGTTCAAGCCCTACCCGGCATTATGCACCATCAATTTTAGATCTCTTTATCAATTTTAGATCTCTTGTTCTGTTATCTCTGAATTTGTTGACTCCTCATTCTCCCTCCCACCGCCTCCTCTCCCATGCCCCCCTTCCCCCAACCACTGGTCCCATAGTTCTCTGACTATCTTATATAGATAGACATGGAACAAAAGAAACAGAAAAACAAACAAAACATAATAAAATAAAACAAATCAGCAAAAAAAGATAGTTCCAGGTCTTCTGACCCTTATGTATGTTTTTCGATCAAGTCTGATGAGGTGCTAAGCCCTGTCCCTCAAGTCAGAAGTCTATTTTCAGTATCCCTTGGGGACTTGGTTACTTTGCTCCCCTTGCTGCCCAGCAGCACTCCCTTTGAGTTTCACCCCTCTGTGCATCAGGCAGACCAGGTATGCTTTCCACACAATGTCTGCAGTGCTGTCCCCACCATAGCACTATGGGTTCCATGAGGGAATGTTGTAACTCCAGCTGGAGGGGCGGCCCTGCAGTCCTCTCTATGTACTGACTGCTCTGAGCAGGGATGTTGTCCCTGGGACTTGGTGGATCGTCATATTCTTCTCTCTCTCTCTCTCTCTCTCTCTCTCTCTTTCTTTCCCCCACCCCCCGCCCCCTCCCTCCCTTTGTCCCTCCCTCCCTCTTAGTTCTCTCCCTTGTGGTCTGGACAGAGTTGCCTCTCTCCCCAGGTTAGATCTGCAGTATTGTCCTCTGTATTGCCTTCTTCAGGGGAGGGGGGTCAACACAGCGTGTCTTGTCATCCTCTCCATTTGCTGCTCCATGCCAGTGAATTGCCCTCAAGGATTGGCCACGAGCAAAAGAGTTGAAGAGCTCCTTCACAAAGAGCCTATTTATGTGATGAATAAACATGAAAATTTAATACACCATTTCGATGGACTAGAATGGCCAAAGGAGAGTGCTGGTGGTACAGAGACTGAAAACAGCCAGATGTGAGCCCAGAGGTCAGGGTCGCCCTCCTCCTGCTGCTCTTTGGGAGAAAGATGTTGCCGCCCGCTTTCATAAAGATGTGCAGCCCTCTGAACTCTGTGGGACAGGGTTGAATTGGGTCCACTCAACAGCACTGGATTGTTGTGAGGTGCCCTCCGGGGGGGTCTGGCTCACAGCCACCCTCTGTTCAACAGAACAATGCACCGCCCAGTCCTGCACTGTCCTCACAACGAACCGTTCTTCTTGTTGAGCCCAGAATTGCCATCAGTGTCAATCCGTCTTGTCAAGAATCTTCCTCTTTTTTGCTGCCCTTCTACTTCATCAAACAGGAAGTCTTCTTCCAGGTACTGGTTTCTCCTGCTAAAATGTCCAAAGGACCCGCGTGGAAGTCTCTCCATCCAGCATTCTTGCTTCTTCCAAGACAAGGCTGTTTGCTCTTTTGCACTCTGTGCACTTTCCATATTCTTGGCCAGCACAATCATTCAAATGTACTCATTCCTCTTCAGTCTTCGCCATTCCACGTCCCACGGTCCCATGCCTACAAGGCAAATGAAAATACCTTGGCTGGGGGCAGGCACACCTCAGTCCTTCCTCCAAGTACCTTTGCTTCTCAACACTTTAAGGAGATCTTGTGCTGCAGGTTTCAAGTCTCAGAACCCCAAAGGGATGGTTCTGCTCGGCGTGGTAGACTTGCTCTGCATCCGCATTTGGGTTTTAGAACAGCTAACATTTAAGACACTGACAATACTGAGTGTTGACAAGAATGTAATAAAAGTAAAACTCCTGCCATTGCTGTTGGTAAGGCAAAATGGTACCAGTGTGGGAAAAAGTTTGGCAGTTTCTTTCTTTCTTTTTTTAAAAAGATCATCTTATTGGGAGCTCATACAACTCTGATCACAATCGATACATACATCTATTGTATGCAAAGCACTTTTGTACATTTGTTGCCATCCTCATTCTCAAAACATTTTCTTTTTACTTAAGCCTTTGGGATCAGCTCCTCATATTTCCCCTCCCTCCTTGATCTCCCCTCCTTCGAACCCTTGGTAATTTATAAATTATTATTATTTTCTCATATCATACACTGTCTGATGTCTCCCTTCACCCACTTCCCTGTTGTCCGTACCCCAGGGAGGAGGTAATATGTAGATCCTTATAATCGGTTCCCTCTTTCTACTCTACCTTCCCTCCACCCTCTGGGTATCACTATTCTCACCACTGGTCCTGAAGGGATGATCTGTCCTGAATTCCCCATGTTTCCAGTTCCTGTCTATACCAGGGTACATCCTCTGGTCTAGCCAGATTTGTAAGGTAGAATTGGGATCATGATAGTTGGGGTGGGGGGGGAGCACTCAAGAAGTAGAGGAAAGTTACATATTTCATGTTGCTACCTTCTACCCTGACTGGCTTATCTCCTCGCTGCGACCCCTCTGGAAAGGGACCAATCCCATCTTCTAAGCTTCTTCTTCTTCTTCTAAGCTTCACCAGCCTTTCAGGTAGTTGAGTGCTTCACCTATTGGCCTCACCTAGGACTCGTTGGTACTAGCAGTCAGATCTGCTCCGCTCATAGCGGCCTTAAATATTACAGAGGGAAATGTTGGCCACTCCTGTACCATGCTCATAATTGTGGGTCTAGTGGAGCCTATTGCTGTAGCTATTGAGTCAAGTCACCTTCTCTAGCCCCCCTCCTCCTTGCTGACCCTCTGCAGTACTCAACAGACCCTTCCCTAGCAAGGGGTTGTTTTGTTTTTGTTTTCCAGATGAAGAGTCCAAAAGAGTTCAGGTGAAGTCTCACCATCTTTATGTCTAAAGAGTGTCATTCTACTGTACTTCCTTCCAAGCCTGATTTGTTCCTTCTTCTGGCAGTCCATGGTGTGTGTGTGTGTGTGTGTGTGTGTGTGTGTGTGTGTGTGTGGAGAGAGAGAGAGAATAGGCAAAATATGATATTTAATAGTGCTCAAATAATGTTAATTTTCTTCTATTTAACTTGCACAGAGGAGATGAAAGAACTGGAAGGTTGTGGTATTTCTTGGAGATGCCATGCCAGCTCTTTGGATCCAAACAGTCCAGAAATAATTGTGGCCCCGAGTCACAGATCAAGCTAGCAGACACTACTCTCTTCCCTGGATAATAAGACAAAACACAGGAAATCGTGGCTTGGCAGTGGTTCTGAGATAAAAGAAAGGCCTGTTGAGCCAACTCTCGGGAGGGAGAGAGATGGGTAGGCAGCTGGGTCAGGAGATCGAAGAAAAGCTATGGAAAAGAAGGCTTTTCTCCTGTGTTGCAATCCCCAGCGATTCTTCAGCTCGATGACCCCTGTTATCTGAAGGTAACCAATCCTCGCTCTCTCTGGTGCAGAGAGCAGCCTTTGAAGCTCTCTGACCGGGCGGGGATGCCAGCTTCCCCGTGCCGCGTGCGTGCGTGCTTCTTTGGCAGGAGACGCAGGGTCTCTGAATCATAGTCTCCTCGTCAGGAAGACAGGCCTCCTTAGAGAGTCCAGCTCCGAGGGATGCTGTGGCCATAAAGTTACACAGACACCCACAAAATCGATGACAGGTCGAGTTCGCCGAGTCAAACGCTCCTGTGAACACCTGGCCAAGCCGGTGACAGGCCAGCCCAACACAGGCTGCACAGAGCTCAGGGCGGGGCATGGGTTCGGAGGACTCCCTCGGCTGAATTGGCCAAGCACCAAAACCCTCCCAGCCCAGCCCTGAGGGGCGGCAGTCAGCCACTGAAGGCTAACCTGGACGCTGTCACTTGCCACCAGGTTAATCCCACCTCCTGGCAAGGGCACATGTGCCAACAGAACTGCCTTCAGGGGGGTTTCCATGGCTGTGACCTTGCCAAAGCGGACCAGCAGGCCCGTCTCCTAGGACCCTGTGGGTGGGATTGAACCCCAGCTCCGCAGCTTGTAGTCACATTCTGAACCCTCAGTGCCTACCACGCAGAGGGGGTCAAAAACAATGCAGCAACGCAGACGTCTCTTCCTGGAAGACTTCAGCTCTGGCCCCAGCCACCGTTGACCTTGTTGGCCCTGGAGTCTCAGAGCAGAGTGTGCTGTGCACAGTCGGGCCTCCCCCTGGGGGAGGATTGCATCAAAACGGTTATGTTCGTAAGTGTTTGTCTGACTTGAGCTCGGTAAACACAAGCGCTCGCCACACTGGGTCTTGACCCTGCTCTGGAGTGGGCATCAAGGCCTTCTGGCCCGGTTGGCATGGGTGATGCTCCACGGCAGTCGCTGGTGGGAGGGGGGGCGGGGGCAGGGCGGACCTGGGGGCTGTTGTCTTGGCTGCAGCAGGAAATCTTGAGGGGGTCAGTATCTGAGAGGATCTCTTTAAAACGGAGCCAGTAGCTGGAGAATGTTTCCGAAAGGAACATGAAACCACATGGAAGGGCAGGGCCTGAGAGGCCAGCACATCGTTTGCACCCACTCTCTTCGGGAACCGAGAGCCTGGCGAGGCCAGGCCAGGCCAGGCCTTCCCCGGGGGTGTTCCCAGAACAGTCTTTGCAGAAGGTCTTGGGTATCAGGGGGTGAACGGGGCAGAAGGCATGGATTTAGGATGTGTCTGTGTTCTTCTGAGCTAGGAGAACTGGGGTTCAGGTTAGCTTTGCTGTGCCGTCCGTGATGGCTACTGCCGGCCCCCACTCATGGGGTCTCTTCCGTGGGTCATGTTGCCACAATTAGCTCGGTGAATACTCACAGCAAGGACACCAAGGGGGTGTTTCTTACCTTCATCACATACCTCAGGAAACGGGGTTCCCCAAGGGGGACTCGCTCGCTCCTGGTATGAACCTGGCAGAGTTACCAAGGGGGGGGGGGGTTGAGAGCTTACATGGAAATAGCCTCTTTGGCCGGTCCGTGCTCACTCTTCAAATGGCCTTCCTCAGCCTTCAGGGTCACCAGCAGACCTTGCGCCTTGACTCCCCTTTAGAGACTTGAAAGTTATTCCAAGGATTGCTTCTCTTGGAAGTGGTTTTGCTCTGTGTGTTTCTGGATAGAGGGGTAACCCTCCCAGCCATGGTTCAGGAACAAGAAGAAAGTATCCGGGGAGAAAACTGACACCCACGGCCTAGTTCAAACAGAGAGCAGAAGCCCTGTGCACAAGTCTTTCCTCTCTGTCTCTTCTCACCCTGCCTCCGGGCTGAGGCCTTGGGAATACCCCGTCCCTGGCCACTCTTCTCCTGGTCCCTCAGAGTTGCTCAGGCTTAAGATAGGCCCTTCTAGCTGTTTAACACCCTTCTCTCTGCCCTTCCTCCCCACCATTCCCAGGAAGTGGCACAATTTATAACAGGGACAACTTGAACAATTGAATGTCCATTCATAGAGGACTGTTCAAAGAAGCTGTGCCACCTCCTTATTATGTTCATGAGTCAACACTCAACCAACTGACGACAAATGGAACACAATTCAGATGACCTGTAGCTCGAATGGATGTGTATTGCTTCAAGTCCCTGAAAGGTCCAATATTGATGGCTTCAGGTCTCCAGGAATCCAGGTGTTCAAACAATGTCGTCAGATACTGTGCTTTCTCCTTCATTGTCTTCATTCTCAGACAGCAGAGAGGGACACCAACCGCTCTGGACTTCCTCGCCATGTAGCACTCCAGGAAGTGGAGAGCTAGTCCATGAGTTCAGGCAACAGGTTTCAAGCCTGCAGGTTTCTGGACCGATTCCTGTGATATGGACCCAGCTAAGTGGGACTCCACAGGCAGATCAAATATAAGGGGCAGACTCTGGAACTTGTCAAGGAAGCCATGGGGAAGTCTTCACAACGTTGCTCTCGGATGCTCTTGAGTCCATTGTGATGCATAGAACTCCAGGTGACTGGACAGACATCTCTGCTAGACCATAGACGTCCCATAGATGACAGAACAGACGTCTCCCACAGACGTCTTTCCTAGACTATCACCTTTAAGGAAGTAGATAATCAGTGGAGCTAAGGGTGGGTTTGAACCACCAATTTTCAATTAGCAGCCAAGGACTTAATTATTAATGCCAGCAGCGCTCCTTCTTTTTTGGGGGGGCATCACTGCTCTCCGGCGGTGGGAGTAGGAGGCCCAGCCCCACTGCTGGAATTGAACCTCCATCCCAGTAGGCCGCAGTCCCGAGCCACTGGGGCTCAGTCCAGGGCTCCTTCTTTGTAGCCTAGAGATTGGCCAAGGATTTATTAGTTCAAACACTAGAAAACACTTATCATCACGGGGAAAAAATATAATGTGGTCTTAATCAAAATTAAAACTTACTCTTGGAAAGAAATCATTTAAAATGAAGAGGCATGACTCTGACTAAGCGAAAACAATAGATGCCCTTAATGTTATAAAAATAATTCTCCCCCTTGTTTTCATTGAAAAGATCACATGCATGGATGATATCAATATTAAAAGGTTGGTGGGGAGAATGGAGATTTCTGTTTTATTCACTACCATATCTCCATTGCCTAAAACAAATACAAAATAAATATTTGTTGAATGGATGACTCTCCAAAATACACATACATGATTATTCATTTGTAAAAGAACATGCAGTATAACCTCATATGTGTAAAGACATATATGCCCAGTAGGCCGAGAGAGACAAGGACATTCACTTTTTGCTTCCTGTGCTCAGGTAGATAATGAATTTTTCACCCCAGAAAGAAGTGACATGGGATATTAAGGCTGGGCTCGCTTCAGCAGCACACTGAGTCTGTGTACAGAAACCAGAAAGGGACAGAGAGGATTAGTTAACGTGGCCCCTGTGCGAAGGTGACATGCAACTTTGTGGAGCATTTCATCTTTTAAAGGAAACATAAGGGTGTCTCATCTCAGGGCCCAGCCTTAAAGCCCTCAGGCCATGCCCTGTGTGGAGAAAAGCAGCATGAACTGGTATTTCTGGGAACTGCTCCAGACTCAGCTGCTTAGCTCCTCCTCCAGAACCCCCTCCTGAGGGATTATTTAAGTTTGTGTTTGCTTTGTGCACCACTGGGCTTCTTGTTTGGGGTCTAGCTCCTTTGAATGGACAAATCGACAGCCCAGCTTTTAATTTACCTTTTCCCCAAGGTGCTGTTCAGATCCATGACAGCTCTTGAATGAATGACATCCCAACCTGTCACTTACCCAGGTCTCCTGGCTCCCTGGGCCCTACATCCTGACCCACATATGTCTTCTGCAGAACAGGGAGTCCGTGGCAACATAGGGAATCAATAGCTGTCTCTTGCTCTTGAAAGGTTTGCCAGTAAGTCAGCTGGATTGTAGGACATGAAGAAAGACTGCCAGGTGCTTGGACAGAATATGAACAGAACAAGGTTTTTAAAGAAAAACAGGAGATTCACACCAGTTTCAATAGGGTTAACCCTGCATCATTTGCCAGTCCTAGGGTATACCACACAGTGAATGGCTGTGGCTCACATGCTTACGTCTTTCCGACTACAAATGTTATTCACTCATTGGATGCCATTAAATTGCCACCAGGCAAAATCATCTAACTACAGGATGCTAGTCCCTTTCAAATTCCCACAGGTAAATTGGAATGAACAGAATCCATGTCCCAAATGAAAGGAGTTTTTCTTTGAAATATACTATACCTGGACGTCCCCAAAATAAGACTGCTTTGACTGAGCCCCGATACAAATAGGCCAGAGGTAGAAATAGACTTCATTCACCTGAAGTTTGCCCCAAGTTGATCTCATGAAAAAATTTAAATTCCTGAGGAACTCACTATCCAAGAGAACATGACTATGTCTCCACTCAAGTCAAGAGAGTGGTTTTTCTGCGGATGTTAAGATTTCAGGATTATCTAAAGGGCTTTGAGTAAAAAAAGGCAAGATGTAAAGTTGTGCCTTTTGTTTTTAGGGTCCAAGTGAGATCTGATCTCGAATACCACTGAAGAGAACATTTTTGTAGGTTTTAAAAGAGACAAAGACAGCGCACATCATCCAGACGAAGGAGGCCCAGAGCACGTGCTCCAGATGGAGTCTGAGGACTCACAGATACAAAGGCATTGAACAAAGGGACCTGTCGCAAAGTCGCCATCCTTCATCAGCCATGCCGCTGACGATATTTCTGTCATTCTTGGTCTTTTAAACACATGCACTCCCAACCAGAATTTAGTGCCTTGGGGTTTTTTCGTTGGTTGGTTGGTTTTTAATCGCATTTATTTTGCTATTGCTGAGAATGCCAGGAGCACCAGTGACCTAGTGGGTTACTTTCTGAGCAAGGTTGGTGGGTCAAGCCCACCAGCTGCTCTTGGGAGCAGATGCAGCTGTCTGCCCCGTAGAGACCGACAGTCTCAGGAGACCGAGGGAGCAGTTCTGCTCTGTCTTCATAGGGTTACCGAGCCAGAGTCCATTCAGTGGCAGGAGATTTGGGGTTCTGAAAATGTTACTGGGGATGCTGGCTGTCCTGGGTTAGGAACACGAGGGTGTACCCTCCCAAACGGACTTTTTTTCTTCAAAGCTGTATATTTAATTTTTTTCTTAACAAGACCTTATCACCTTCAAGGTACTCTCGGTTATACTTAATGCTTTTGTCAAATCTGCGATTCCATTTTTGGAAACATTTTTCAAACTCATCTGTCTGGATGACTGACAGCACCTCCCTCGTGTTTTTCTTTACCTTTTGTGTGTCGTCAAATTGCCGTCCTTTCATGTCTCTCTTCATTCTCAGAAACAAAAAGAAGTCACATGGGACGAGGTCAGGTGAGTACGTTGTATGGGGCACGAGAGGCATGCTGTTTCCCCACCCCACCCCACCCCCCAGAAAACAGCCTGGCACACTGAGATGTCTGTGTGAGCGGGTGCATTGTCAGGGTAGCAAAACCAGTCCCCCGTCTGCCACAAACCAGGCTTTTTTGTTGTTGCATTCTGTTAGGCAATCTTTTCAGAACCTCTAACCTGGTAAAACAAACTCCAAAGGCACTACAGGTCAATATTTTCATCCGTTTGGGAAGATGACGGGCATCCAGAATGAGATTTGTCATCAGGTGACATTTCATCTTTTTGAAATGAGAAAACCCCTCATACACTTAAGTTTTTTTTCCCAAAGTGCTGTCCTTGGAAGCTGTGTTCAACAGACAGCAGTTTCTGCAGCATTGTTCCTGAGCAGGAAACAAAATTTCACAGCTGCACCCTGTTCTCATAAATCAACCCTAACAAAAAAAAAAAGAAATGAGGTTCAAATGAAGCCGCTTTTACAAAAAAAGATCACTGTGACTAAAGAGAACCTTCCCAGGTGACGCCACAACAGGATGTACTAACTCAGAGGAAATTGCTGGATGCTTGCATAGTTAGAACAACGCATCGTACCAAAGCTCCGCTCAGCGCAATTCTGGGCTTTATTTTGGGGGGGACGCCCCCTCATATTTACTTTACAGACAATTCATACTTGTCATTTAATGTTATGCATAGTTATTCTTGCTTTGAATTAATTAAAATAGGCTGCAAATTCTTCATCATCAACTCTGGCACTTGTGCAGCTTTTAACTCATCGAACGGGCTTCCAGACTTTTCTTACACTAAACATCTTGATTCCAAATCATAAGAATGCTAAAACAGCACAGCTTCATGGAGTTTCCAAGACTGTCAATGTTTAGAGGAGCGGGTCGCCTCATCTTTTCCTTTCAGAACAACCGGTGAAGTTGAACTGACAACCTTGTGATTCCCAGCCCACTGTTTAACCCACCACACCACCAGGAATCCCTTCTCTTACTCATCATTTTAGCTTTTAAAATTAGACTAAAATGGGCGGAGCCCCGGTGGCGTAGTGGTTGTGCGCAGGACTGCGGCCCACTGGGACGGAGGTTCAATTCCAGCAGTGGGGCTGGGCCTCCTACTCCCACCACCTGAGGGCAGTGATGCCCCCCCCCCAAAAAAAAATCAACAACAAAAAAAACAAACAAAAAAAAAAATAATGCTCATAGAAGACTTTTTTTTTTTTTTAGTTTTTTTTTTAGGCATCACTGCCCTCAGGTGGTGTGAGTAGGAGGCCCAGCCTTTGCTCCGTGGAGCCGAAATTGAACCTCCATCCCAGTGGGCCGCAGTCCCATGCACAACCACTACGCCACCGGGGCTCAGCCATAGAAGACTTTTTTTACAAGCTAAACTATATTTTATTTTATGATGACTTCAGGGGGATAGTTTTGGTAGTTGGGTGGAGGGAGCATTTAAGAACTAGAGGAAAGATGTATGTTTCATCATTGCTCCACTGCACCCTGACTGGCTCATCTCCTACCCACAACCCTTCTGTAAGGGGATGTCCAGTTGTCTACAAATGATCTTTGGGTCCCCACTCTGCACTCCCCCTCATTCACAATGATGTGATTTTGTTCCTTGATGCTTGATACCTGCTCTCTTTAACACCACATGATCACACAGGCTTGTGTGCTTCTTCCATGTGGGCTTTGCTGCCTCTGTGCCAGATGGCCACTTGTTTATCTTCAGGCCTTTAAGACCCCAGATGCTTTATCTTTTGAAAGCTGGGCACCATCAGCTTTCTCTACCACGTTTGCTTATGCACCCATTTGTCTTCAGAGATCATATTGATAAAGGGGGCACACAATGAAATGGTTTTTTGTTCTTTGGTATCTGATACCTGATTCCTCCCACACCTCACGATCACACAGGCTGGTGTGCTTCTTCCATGTGGACTTGATTGCTTCTCAGCTAGATGGCCGGTTGTTTATCTCCAAGCCTTTAAGGCCCCAGACACTATATCTTTTGATAACCCATTTGTCTTCAGTGATTATACTGAGAAGGCAAGTATCGTGGAATGATAACAGAGAACAAAGTCTTCTTATATTGAAGGAGTACTCAAGTGGAGAACAAATAAATGTCCATCTGCTACTAAACCTGTAAATATATGCACATAGATTTATTTCCTCATCATAAATACATGTACATATGAACATGCCTGTATTTAGACCTCTATAAATGTCCTTTCCTCTTTTTCTTTTTACTTTCCTCTTGTCCCACTATCGTGTTCAGTCTTCATTTGGGTTTCAGTCATTCCTCTCAGTTACGTTGCTCTTGCTCAAGCCCTGCCCAGCCTTACATCTTCCTCCCCACCGACTCTGGATCACCTATTGTTCCCTTGTCCCTGAGACTGTTCACACCACTCCCTTTCCCCCACATCCCCCTCTCCCATGTCCCCCAGGATCCAGGCATGCCCCCTTCTTGATTGTGTCCATTTAGGGGGGTTCAGACCACATTGCTTCCCCTCCATGTGACCCCAGAAATGTCAGGAGGTACATGTTGGTCCAACACAGTAATGGGAGAAGGGCGGAGGGGGAAGGGAGAAAAAGGAGGAGTTGAAAGTGAAATGACAACAGAGGGAGCAGGGCACTAATCCACCCAGGGGAGAGTATGGGTCTTATCTCCTCAGAATCTGGAGTGGGCATACAGACCCTGCCATGAAGTACCAAACTATGGGGGCAGTGTGGCCACATGGAAGGATGCATGAAAAGAGAGAGCTGCAGGGCTGGCCCCAACCAGAGCCACACAGACCCCCTCCCTGGAAGTGGGCGTGGCAGAGAACAGGTTGAGGAGAGGGGTCAGCATGCCACACCCACAAGGCGGCAGGTCAGGAGGGAGGAAGAGAAAGAGTGCCCGACTGGACCCCATGCTGGCCCAGGATGCTCAGAGGATGATATCCCAGCGGGGAGCTAATGGGATACACAGGGCACTGGGCAAACAAGAGCACAGTCTTCTGTCTTACTGAAGCAGACTGCGGCAGAGGATGTTCCATAGAGGCTTTATTCACCATGTTCACCAGCTCTGTCAGGCACTGTTGAGTTCTGTCCCTGGCCATGGAGGCAGTTATTGATGGGGGCAAGTCACCTAGAGCTCCATGCCCTCCTCCTGTCCCTTAGGCTTCTTCCTCTGTAGTCTCTGGGAAATAGAGACCAGCCTATGGCTGCTTACAAGACTTGAAGAGCCAGGTACTGGAGAGCTAAATTGGAGGTGGAGCTGAAACACTAAGCACTTTATCCAGTCCATTAACTGATGTGCCCCCCACGAAACCATGACCCTAAACTTCTAAACCAAGAAATCAAAACTCACACAGTGTTTGATTGTATCTCAGTAGCCTCTGCCTCTATTTTTTGTCTTTATTTTTTTTTCCTTTTTTTTGTGGGCATCACGCCTCTGGTGGTCGTGAGCGCTACCCAGTGCTGCTTCTGGGAGCCGCCGCTGGATTTGAACCGCCAAGCTCGCAGGCTGCAGTCCCGAACTCAACCACTTACGCCACCAGGGCTCAGCCCGTCATTGTTATAAATATATCTGCCACACAACTTTTGCCAATTCAACTGTTTACCGATGTACAACTTATTGATAATTGTAATAATTGGTTCTGGGACCCTATCTTTACATAATGCAATTTTTCCACCATCGTGTTCCCCTTTCCCCCTTCCTCCCCAGTAATCATTAATAAACTTTGTTCTTGATACACTTGCCTTTTCTTTTATAGATGCAAGGTCACACAATACTTGTTGTTTTGTGATTGACTTACTTCATTTAATAGACTGTCTTCAAGCTTCATCCATCCTGTAGCATGTTATCTTGACTTTGTTTATCCTACTGACTCAGTAGTTTCTATTATACACATGGTCCACATTTTATGCCTCTTTTAACCTGCCAATATGCCTTCAGGTCGTTCCCATCTCTTGGCACTGGTGATACAGTGAACACTGCTACGCAAGCGTGCGAGCCCTTGTTTGCACGTCGTTGGGGTATACACAGAGGCGTGAAATTCCTGGGTCATATGACAGTTCTGTCTTCAGTGTCTTACGCCATCGCCACACTCTACTTTCCCCAACAGATGCTCCATCCATGTCCTTACGACGAGCTCTGCCGTTAGGAGCTGCCTTTTCTCAGGAGCTTTTGGAGTTGCCTCCCACCTGGAGAGCCCCTCTTCTGGAACTGTATCAGACAACGTTCGCCTGCGAGTCATCAGGTTTTCAGTAGCTGATTCCTGAGAAAGGGACAGCCCAGTCCTTCTTCCTGTCTGTTCTTAGTATGGGAACTGCCCGACACCCTGTTGACCAGAGGGAACCCTGCTAGCACAGGACATGCCGGTGGCCTAGCTTCTCGCATCACAGGCACACACAACACAGTACGACAGATCGCTAAGTGGGAACTTGGGGGGAGGGAGGGTCTAAAAATGAGTGAGGAGTTGCTGGAGGATGCGTAGGAAGACACAAATACAGAGATAAGAGAGTACTCAGGGTCACTTTCACCAGGAAAGTTGACAACTCCAGAAGTCTGAGTGACTTCTTGATCGGAACTATAGTGTTGATGCACTCAGTCAAATAACTTTTGTGAACAAGATAAAAGACAAACTTGAGTGTCAGTAAAGAATTGGAAAATTGGGCTGAGCCCCAGTGGCGTAAATGGTTGAGTGCGGAACTGCCGCCCACGGGCTTGGCGGTTCAAATCCAGCGGTGGCAGTGATGCCCACAAAAAAAAAAATTGGAAAATTAAGCTAATTGCACTTCCATTTGTAAGAAGCCCGGTGTAGGGGTTACAGGCTGGATTAGGAGCAAGCCTCCAGCAGTTCAAAGCCACCAGCTGCTCTGCGAGAGAAAGACGGGCTTTTCTGCTCCCATAACAGTGACAATCTCAGAAACTCCTAGGGGCAGTTGTCCTATGGCGTCCATATGAATTGGCATTGACTCTGAGGCAGTGAATTTTCTTGGTCCAGTTATGCAGAACCATCCTATATCAGATTACCTCTTTGCCAAGAAGGTGAATCTTTTTAAAAGATTTGTCTGAAAGTAATGATGAACCCAACATGGCTGGAATGTGAGGATGTGTAAGCCAACAGAAGAGAAGCTGGTCATTGGGCATAGAGTTATCGCATAGATCAGGAGCTTACTGGTGTACCAGTAGAAGTAGAAAATCTAACCAAAACTCGTGGATAAATGACTGAAAGATGAAGCACCTCTTTTTCTCTCCTCTTAAAACAATAGAATTGAATTTTCAGACTCTTGAGTTTTCAATACCCTCTTCTACAAAATCATACTCCAGAAGTAAGAGCAAGCCAGAGATAAAACCTCACAAATATTGAAACTCATCTTGAAATTAGCTTCATCCCAAGTAAGCTGAAATCATATGCTTCTTCTCTGACTACCAGAAGAAAAGTAAATAATTCCAAGACAATGTTAGCCAGGTAAGCTATATAGTTTATACACCAAATCCATCATTCAATAAAATTTTACAGATCTAATGAAAATTAGGAATAACAGAATCAGAGAATAGTTATTTATGTCATTAAACATACACTTTGAAAATCTCTTACTTTGTTCAAGAGAATAGGTATCGAAAAGGAGAATTTCTTCAGAAAATAAATTGAAAGTGACGTTGTAATGCTGAATATGGGGTCATTGAAATGAAAATAGAATAAATTGATTTAACAGAAGATTAGATACATCTGAAAGAAGGGATTCATGAACTGGAAGATCAGTCGATTAAAAAAATATTCACATTAAAGTAGGGAGTGGAAAAAAGTGCAAGGTTATAAAAAGAGTCTTAGAAGTTTATATGTTTTAATATATAGATAACTAGAATTCCCAAAATAGAGTAAAGAGACAATGGGGCAGAGGCAATATTAGAAGACATAAGGGCTACATTTTTGTAAATTGACAGAATGATTCAAATCACAAAAACAATGTGTTATGAAAAACAAAGCAGGAAGAATACTACAAAATCACATCCAAACAAATTATATTAATTTGTGCTGAAAACCAAAATCAAAAAGGAGAATTTAAAAGCAGTGGGGGTATAGAGGTTCACTTGCCCAAATGCAACATTTGGAAGGCAGGAAGTGGCAGGAAATCTGATCTACTGTAACCAGGAACCCCGGTTGCATGAGAGATTGCAACTGATGTCATAAAACAAAATGCATGGAAAGTGTTGAGTGGGCAACTAGCTTGCTTTGTAAACATTCATCCAAACCACAATAAAAAAATGTAAAAGCTGGTGGGGAAGCTATCAGAGTTAGAAAAGGAAATATACTCTAAAAAACAAATTTGGACAAATAGCTGACTTCTCAGAAAAACTATGAAAACAATGCCAGCCTAGAATTTTTGACTCGTGAAAATTATTTTCATAAATTAACATGAAATAATTCTATTTGCACATATATAGAAACAGAGATATTGTCAGCAAAACAATAAAAGCAATAACATTAAATACCAAAAACAATTGACAAAAACAATGAAACCAAAAAGCTGTGTAGTGGAAAAGATAATTATAGCAAATAAATTTCTTGACTGGCTGATAAAAACGTAAGAGAGAAAAACAAATTACCAAGAACATTAGTGCTGAAGAGGACATATCTACAGATCATACACACGTTAGCAGAATAGCAAATAATATTATTAAAATGTCATATCCAAATACTTATTAACATAGATAAAGTCTTGAAAATAATGAATTATCGGGCTGAGCCCCGGTGGTGTAGTGGTTGTGCGCGGGACTGCGGCCCACTGGGATGGAGGTTCAATTCCAGCAGTGGGGCTGGGTCTCCTACTCCCACCACCGGAGAGCAGTGATGCCAAAAAAAAAAAAAAAAGAAAAAAAAAAAGAAAAGAATGAATTATCACACTTTAATCAATAAGAAAATAGATAATAGGAATAGCTCTATATCTGATAAAAAATTGAATTTGTACTTTTTTTTGGGGGGGGATAATCACTGCCCTCTGGTGGTCGTGGGAGCTACGCAGCCTTGCTCCTGGAGAGCTGCCGCTGAATTTGAACCACCAAGCCTGTGGGCCACAGTCCCTCACTCAACCACTATGCCGCCGGGGCTCAGGCCAAATCTGTACTTTTAAAAACTTTCCCACCAAGAAAATTCCAGCCCTAGATAATGTAACTAACTGGTGAATAAGATGAAACATTTTAGGTAGAAATGATTCTGATCACACACAAACCCTTTTCAGGAGGAACATAGCCCTGCTCGGTTTTTAAAGCCATAATTTCCTTGATACATAAACCAAAAAGATATTCAAGAAAACTACAGAAAATTTTCCCTTACAAATGTAACACAAAAAATTTCAACAAGATATTAACCCAACACCAATGTTTACTTTCTATTCCATTTCATTTACATTCTGGGAAAGGCAAATGCTAGGGACAGAAATTAAATAATTGAATACTTCGGATGAAGGTGGGCCGAGAGGATTGATTTCAGGGTAGCAGGAGAGAACGTTCTGTAATAACTATAATGTTCTATATCTTGCCTGTGGTGGTAACTACGTGACTGTGTCCGTCTGTCGTGAGTCATTGAACTACATGCCTGGAAAGGATGAATTTTATTGAATACAAGCGATACCACAATAAATAGGAGCTTTAAAACAGTAGCAGCTCATTGAGAGATCGAAAGTTATGTTAGGAAAGAAAATTTGTATAAATGGTTGAATGGGAAAATGATGTTATTACATCTTAAAGAATTATTTACAGCAGTATATTAATTTCTTAGAGCTGCTAGAAAATAAAAATTTTAACACCACTAACTTGTTAACTTACAAACAACAGAAACTCCGTTTTTTCCACAGGTGTGGAAACCAGAAGTCCAAGTTCATTGTCCACAGGCTATTTGGCCTCTGGAGAATCTGCCCTTTTCCTCCTCTGGTTCCTATTGGCTGTTGGCATGCGGGCTAGTGGTGCGTCACTTCAGTCTTGATAGCCAGCACCTTCAACTGTCTCTCTGGTCTACCTTCAGATCTCCCTCTTGAGGTCTCCCTTTTGCGCGCACACATGATCTTGGAATGACAGATCATTCAGGACCATCTCCTCACCTCAAGAGTCTTAACTTAATGCCTCATCAAAGACTTTTTTTTCCCGGTTGTAGATAGTGTGACCTGACATCTTTGCGGAACCATTTTATAACGTGTTACATACAACATCAAAAATATCGAGTACGGTACATAATAGAAAATCTAATATAAATGTCCAAGAACTCTACATGGAACACTACAAAAATGTTGTTGAAGGCAATGAAACAAATCATAAGTGATTGGAGGAATATAGCATTTCTTATAAATTGGAGACATAATATTTCAATGATACCAATGTCCTCTACATCGATCTAGAAGTTGCATATGATTCTCACCAAAATGCCAGCAAAGATTTTTTTGTGGAAATTTACAAACTAATTCTTAGATCTATATGGCAATGCAAAAGACTAAATGAAGACGATATATGAATTTGAAAAAAAACAAATATTGGAGGAATTAAACAATCAGCTATAAATTAAAAGTTTAAAATATAAAGGTAGTTAGATGGCAGTTGACTTCTAAAGCAGCCTATGTTCATGGGGACTAAATAGAAATCTCACTCAAATTACATGATTTCTTTTCTTTTTAGTTTTCCTTCATTCTCTTTGAAAAGTCATCTTATTGGGGGCTCATACAACGCTTATCACCATCCAAACATCCATCCATTGTGTCAAGCATATTCTTACGTTTGTGCCTTCATCATTCTCAAAACATCTGCTTTGCTGCTGGACCCCTTGCTATCAGCTCATTTTTATTTCTTCTTACAGGGCAAGTTCCCTGGATTAGACTCATTCATTCATTGCGGTGCTGGCTTTTGTGAATAACAAGGAGCAACACCGTAGGGACTCCTTTAAAAATGGACTTTAATAAACGGTTCCGTTTCTAAATTTGAAAACAATAAATACTGTGCCATCAAAAGGAGTCAAGCCTCCCACACAGGCACATTAATGATAAGGGAAAATGGGAAGTGAACACACACGAAACTTACTGGATATTGAAAGCATCAGTTTTCGAGGAAGACTTTTGTTCTAGCTCGTCATCTACAGACCAAGAGAGTGGGGTTAGTTTTGTGCTTCAGCTGATCTCTAAGAAGCATCTGACTCACTCAGTAATTCCTTCAGCTGAGACGTGTGTTATATCAGTGCCTTTATCTGCACCAGCGGCTCTGGGACTTCACTCAATTGTGATCAGCAAACAAAACTAGCTAGTGATCTGAAATCAGCTTCCTCGGCCAATAATGGCTCCATTGGGCCTTATCTTTCTATTGTAACTCCTAAAATTAATATTTCTTTCTACTATGATGAAAAAAGTCTCCATTGATTGTAAAGTGTCTGATGCTACAGCATGATTAGTTTCAGAATAAATTGAATATGCTATTGTCCAGTAATAATTACCACATTATAGCGATTTCAGCCTGTAAGACAGAAGGAAATTCTGTCATTTAGACAATATTAAAAAAAACCCAATGATAACCAAACTGTACCAATGCATAAAACATAATTACTCTTGGATTTAAAAGTACATATGGGTGTATAATAGATGTGCATGTTATATATTGTATTATATGTATTATATGCACATATACTTTATATATAATACATATGTACTGTATATATCCCCTTAAAGACATACACATACATCTAAAGGCAAAGCCAAGTCAAATTCCCTGCAAAGTTTTGTGACTGCTGAGCAGGTAGAAGTCACCCTGATCTCGGCAGTAGGTTGAGGTCCAGAGAGCACAAGGTCTAAGACTTGGTTTTTCTCTTCTCTTCTCTGTTCCCATTAACAGACATTCCTGCTCCCAGACTATGATTCCATTCAGCTGTCCTACATACTATCATCAAATTAGCTTAAAGAGAAATAGAACAACTATCCTTGCCCAGGATTCTATTATTACCTGATCCAGTTAGTATGAAGTTATAGTGAGGCACAGACATGCCCAGGGAATTTACTATAACAAAAGTGTATTTTTTGCTGATGCCACAGATGCTGTGACCATGGGTAATTGATCTGTCTTGTTGCGCCATAAAGATCCAGGTGGCGGATGGCTGTTAGGGGTCATCATTCCTACAGCAGAAGGAAAGGATCATGAAAATAATTGGCCCTTCAAACTTCTTCTGGGAGCTGATACCATCACTACCATTCACATTTCTCTGGCAGGGACTTCAAAAGAGGAAAGAGAAATGCTAGCCTGCATTTCTAACCATATGCCTACAAAGAGAAATGGAGTTTTTGTGAACAGCTTAAAAAACTCTCATCCCCATAATGGTAGTGGTGGTGGCGCCAGTGAGTTTGTTCCAATTCATGGCCCCTCCGTATGTGCAGAGTAGAATTGCTCCATAAGATTTTCAAGGCGAGGATGTGACATTTCAAAAGCAGGTCACCAGGTATGTCTCCCAACATGTATCTGGATATATTCACACTGTCGACCTTTCTAGCTAATGATGAAGTGCTCATCTATTGATGCCACCTAGGAACTTCTACTCTCATAAGTGAAAAATTAAAATATAAGAAATAGATACTTTTAGGACTGAGCGCTGGTGGCGTAGTGGTTGCGTGCAGGACTGCGGCCCACAGGGTTGGCGGTTCAAATCCAGCAGCAGCTCTCCAGGAGCACTACTTCCCAGTGCTGCTTCTGAAAGCCTCCGCTAGATTTGAGTCACCAAGCCCGCGGGCTGCAGTCCCGCACTCAACCACTTATGCCACTGGGGCTCAGCCCCTAGAAATAGATAATTTGATAGACAAAGTTGAAAACAAGGCTTGGAAATATTTTTAAACTCTCATGAAAGAAAATCAATTACTACAACAAAGAAAATGGTGTTTGATTTTACGCATATCAAGCTAGCAGTCAAGATTCTATATCACATTTGTATGCATCATGATTTTCTCTCTCAAAATTAAAATTTCTCTCCCCTGTGATTTCAATACTAACTGTACGTTCACTTTTCCTAATGGCACATAGAATGTATGTAAAAAGGCTTTCTTTTTTTACACTCTGTGGTATTTTAGCCAAGTGTTCTCTTTTGCTTTATTTTTAATTCTCTGTAACAAGTAATTTTCTTTTTTAATCATTTTATTGGGGGTTCATACAAACTCTTATCACAATCAATACAAACATCTATTGTATGCAAAGATGTACATTTGTTGCCATCATCATTCTCAAAACATTTTCTTTCTACTTAAGCCCTTGGTATTAGCTCCTCATATTTCCCCTCCCTCCCCACTCCTCTCTCCCTCATGAAGCCTTGATAATTCATAAATCATTTTTTTCATATTGTACACTGTCTGATGTCTCCCTTCACTCACTTCCCTGTTGTCCATACTTCAGAGAGGAGCTTATTTGTAGATCCTTATAACCAGTTCCCCCTTTCTACTAGCAAATGATTTTCTTAAAAGAAAACAAACAGCCCAAACTAGGGAACATTTATTTATTAGTATGTAGAGAGACTGTCATCTACCAAAAGCTGTTGTTGCGAATAGTATGCTAATGAATCTTACTGACAGGTTGTCTCCTTTCCACAGCTATTCCACTTGACTAAGCATGAAGTTCCTTTCCAGGGACTGGTCTTTCCTGGTAACACATTCAAAATACTTGAGATGAAGTCTCCCCGCTTATTTGTTCTTCTGCTTGCCTGTGGTATTTTCACTACCTTTCCATAGCACCATAGTTTAAATACATCAATCCTTTTATTTTCCTCATTCATTGTCCAACCTAGTTGTGCACATGAGGCCATTGAAAATACCATCACAAGGAGCCCTGGTGGCACAATGGGTAAGCACTCAGCTACTAACCCAAAAGTCATTGGTTCAAACTGACCCAGAGACACCTCAAGAGACCCAAGAAAATACCATTGCATGGGTTAAGCACACCTTAGTCCTCCATGGGACATCCTTGTTCTTCAACCCTTGTACAGTAGACTTGACCAACGCAATGTGCTGTTTGACATGGTGATGACTATTCCATGAGCACTGATAGAGGATCCCAGCAAGAGGAAGTCCTTAACAATTCAATCTTTATTCTGCATTAAACTGCCTATTAATCCATTTGTATGGATTTTCTTCTTCTTCTCCTTCTTCACATTGACTTGCAGTACATACTGAAGAGCTGCGGTCTTTAATATTCACCAGGAAGTGCTTCAAGTCCTCCTGGCTCTCGGCATGAAAGCTTGTGTATACATGTAGATCTCATGTTGTTAATAAGCTTTCTCCCCATTCCGATGCCGTGTTCTTCATATGGTTTAACTTCTCAGATTATTAGCCCAATGTACAGATCGAGTAAACATGGTGAAAGGATATAGCCCTGAAACACACCTTTTCTGATTTTCGAACATGAAATATTTCCCTGTTCTGTTCAAATAGCTGCTTCTTAGGGCTGAGCCCTGGTGGCCTAGTGGTTGTGCACGGGACTGCGGCCCACTGGGACAGAGGTTCAATTCCAGCAGTGGGGCTGGGCCTCCTACTCCCACCACCGGAGAACAGTGATGCCCCCAAAACCAAAATAAATAAATAAAAATAGCTGCTTCTTGGTCCAGGTACAGGTTTCATGTGTGCACAATGATGTGTTCTAGGACTCCTCTTCTTCTCAAGGCTATTCATAGTTGTTATGATCTACACAGTCAGGTCATTCACACAAGTGAACATTTTTCTGCTATTCGGTTTTCACTCATGATTCATCAGCCTGATGATGTACTGCCATGAATGTTGTTGAATTTCTGCAAATGTTTACTTGAATGTGATGCTAATTATATGGTTTAATAATATCCTCCTTCCGCTGGGTAACCTCTCTTTGAAATGGGTACAAATATGTATTCCTTCCCGTTGGTTGACCAAGTAGTTGTCTTCCAAATTTTTGCCTTGGAGGAGTGAGAGGTTTTGCCCTCAAAGCTTTTGACTTGAGGTCAGCTGGACTTGGCCTTCCTTTGTGGCCTCCTGCCTTACAGGTCTTTGCACAATCCTCGATCATACTTGACTTTTTCTTCTTGAGCTGCCCTTTGGACAACTCTGTTCACCTCTTTTACTTCATTATTTCTTCCACGGCTTTAGCTACTCTATGTTCAAGAGCAAGTTTCAGGGTCTCGTCTCACATCTCTTTGGTCTTTTCCTTCTTTCTTGTCTTTAATGGCCTTTTGCTTTCTTCATGTTAGATGTTCTTGACATTATCCCATAATTCCCTGGGGCTTCTGGCATTGGAATTCAGCATGTTTAATCAGCTCTTGAGGTGATCTCACAGTTTAGGTGGACTATACTCAGCATCCAGTTTTGGTTCTCTTGGACTCACTTTCATTTGCTTTTCTCTCAACCTGAATTTACGTCTGAGCAGTTGAAGATCGGCTCCACACTCAAGCCCTGGCTTCTTTTTGACTGCAGATGTTGAGCTTCTCCATGATCTTCCCACAGAGGCAGTCAATTAGATTCCTTCACCTTCCAGTTAGCCAGGGCCGTGTGCCACTCAAGCAGACATGAATAAATAAAAACCATCCCTCTGAGACAGGCAATTATGACACGGGTAAATGCAAAACATAGTATCAGTATATATTGTGTTGTTGTTTTTGTTTTTTGGGCATCACTGCCCTCTGGTGGTGGGAGTAGGAGGCCCAGCCTTTGTTCCTGTAGAGCCGCTGCTGGAATTGAACCTCCATCCCAGTGGGCTGCAGTCCCGCGCACAACCACTACGCCACCGGGGCTCAGCCAAGTATATATTTTTCATAACTCTTTTTTCTATCTAATTTATGAAAATGTATAAAATAATCATTACAAAGATCTACTTTGATGGGGTAATATAATTTAAATAAAAATCACACAAAGGAGGGGAAGGAACCATACTATATAGGAGTCATTGTTATTACCACATCATTAGGTTGGTATTAATGCAACTGCATTGTCCTACATCAAGATGTTAATTGTAATCTCCAAAGCAACCATTAGGAGAAGAACACAAAAAAGGCTCACAAAGAGAGACAAGAGAATTGAAATGGTCCAATATATCATAGTTACCATATTTAATGGACCATACGATGCACTTTCCCCCCAAAGTGGAGGGAAAACAAGGGTGCATCTTATGGTCCAAAGGTAGGGTACTTCAGAACATTTTGACACTATTTAGTTCAGAAAATTTTTCTCTTGTCTTCCTGCTCTAACAACTGGGTGTGTCTTATGGTCAGGTGCGTCTTATGTTCTGATAAATATGGTATTTTATATAAAATGAGGCAGTGGCGGGAAAAGGATAAAAGACACATACGTGCAAATAACAAAGTGACAGATTAAAGTCCTACCTTAAAAATAATTACAGTCAATATGAATGGCCTAAACAATTAAGAGGAAGAGATCAGAATGGTACATAGGAGAATGGTGCAGCTTCATGCTATCTACACGAGGCACACTCTAGAGTCAAAAGCAAAAACATGTTAAAACAAAACATGTGGGACACCGTGTGCCATACAAACAGTGACCAAAAGAACTGGAGTGCTGTACTAAAATCAGACCCTCCCAGAAGACTTTAAAACACAGTAATTACTAAAGATAAAGACATTTGAAATAGTTCATTGATTTTCAACAAGGATGCTAAGATCATTCAGGAAGGAAAGAATAATTTTTCAACAAGTATTCTGGGACAACTGTATATTTACATGTGAGAGAATCAGGTTGGATGCATGCTTCATATATAAAAATGAACTCAAAATGGATCAAGTATTTAAATGTCAAATTCCTAGAAGAGAACATAGTTGTAAATCTTCATGATCTGTCTGATCTTGAATGAAGCAAGAATTTCTAAAATATGACACTGAAAACATAAGCAGCCACATAAAAGTTAGATAAATAAGAAAGACTACCATGTACTATAATTTAGTCGTTTAAAAATTACTAAAATTTAAAGTCTTATCAGAATGGTGAAAAGACAACCCACAGAAGACTAGGAACCCAGTTGAACCCATGATGACTCTAAGGCCCATTATCAAAGATTTCCATCATTCGAAGGCTCAATTCATGCCAGCTAGTACAGTGGTCAGAAGGAATGCAGCACTGAGACAGACAAAAAGACTTGTTCTGGAAGGGTAGGTGCACTGAGGAAAAATTCCGAATCTGATGTAAGTTGCCAGAAGATAAAAAAATTGAAGTTTCTTGTCAAGCTACTTGTTGATGACTTGTCTCAAGCTTGTACAAGCCTACCAGCCAAGAGGGCACCAAGCTGCTTGGCTTCATTCCTTGGGAGTGAGATTGATAAGCCCATTCCATTGAGACCCGATGTCTCTGGTCGAGACTAGAAGCCAAATCGTTCATGAAAAGACATTGAGGGAGTCGAGATGTTAATGCAAGTCCTGGGGTTTTTGTGAGAGAGCAGGTAAGTGAGACGCTGTCCTAGTGAACTTCCGGGTCATGCTGCTTCCCATTTTCTGCATGAAGCTTTCAGTGCTGGCTACTGGGAAGTAGCAAGAGAACTGTGTGTGCATGTACACGCGTGTGGGCACAAGCTTGTGAGCATGTGTCTGAACACAGGTCAGCGTCCATGAAGGAAATGCTGTGACTGACAACTTTGGGGGAAACTGAAGAGGAATGTTTATTAGCAATACATTCTCAATCCTTCTCCATGCCGACTTCCATTTCAACACAGACTCTATCCGTTGACAGCGTGAGGAGTTTGGACAGCAATCGAGAAGGGAGACAATACAAATGGGGAATGAGGGAAAGTGCACTGAAACATCAGAGCTGGCTTTCAGTCCCCACTTCACCTTTGATTAACTTCACATCAGCGTAACAGTGCATAACACTTGGGACACAGTTTGGGTGAGAGATGTCTGTGCAGGAGCCCTGGTGGGTTCTGGGCTACTGACCGCTTGGTCAGTGGTTCAAGCCAACCAACCACTGTGTAGAAGAGAGATGAAGTGGTCTCCTCCTGCCTTTCCTCCACAGGGCTGCCATGAGTGGGGATTGACTTGATTGTAGTGGGCTTGGTTTGGGGTTTGGTGCTCTGTATTTTGGAACTCATTTAAATTTCAAAACTACTCCGTAATGAAGTGACTTCTAGCGCCCTTGTTTTCTAGCTAAGGAAACGAGTTCAAGGTTCCCTTGGCAGCGTGTTGGAGGTCTTGGAAGAGCTATCGAGAAGCAGATTTGAATGCAGGTTCATCTCAACCTGAAGCCCCTGCTCAGACCGGCATGAGTTGGAAGAAGTGTTTTAACCCATGCTTTCCTTTTTTTATATTTAAAGTGAAAATAAATAAACACAGCCTCCTCACATACTGTGGGCAGAGTATCAGGAGAGACCAGTCCCTGGTAAAGGACATTATGCTTGGCAAAGTAGAAGGACCGCAGAAGAGAGGAAGATGGAATGATGTAACAATGGCGGCAGCAGTGGGCTCAAGTACAACGATTGTAAGGGTGGCCCAGGACCGGGCGGCGCGTTGTCCTGTCATCCTGTCGTGCACAGGGTTATGATGAGTCAGAACTGACTGAACAGAACCTACCAACACCAGCCCTGGGAATTGTTTGAAGGCCTCTATTAAATGTGGCCCTTTAGAGCAACATGTGATCTGTTAGGGTAAATTAAGCACTGCCTCTCATCGTCATCCTTATTAAAATGATTAATATTGTGATTTCCAGTAATCCCTAGTCTAATTAGGCTCCCTGGTGAGGTGCAGTCAAAGAGCTTGCCATTCTCCGCGGAGGCAAAGTGGACCAGCAGGGAGGGCCTTAACGTTGAGACAAACCGGGTTTTGCCTCCGGTTTACTTCCTGGAAAGAAATCCAGCAAAGTCCTTCACTTCTACGAGTCTGTTTTCTCATTTGTAAAAGAAAGCTTTGAATACCCACCCAGCCAGGTTACAGATGGGAAATAAATGAGGTGGCAGCATGGGCACCGGGCTAGTTAATGACATGGCCATTGATGTCCTTGTGGTATTCTTAAAATACCAAGAACCACCTCATGACACCTCTGTTCAAATCATGATCACTTCGCAAATGTTACTTTGTTTTCTAAAAATTTAACTCTAATATATATAAATCTCAATGAAATCGGGACTGAGCCCCGGTGGCGTTGTGGTTGCGTGCGGGACTGCGGCCCACTGAGTTGGTGGTTCAAATCCAGCGGAGCAAGACTGGGCCTCCTACTCTCACCAGAGGGCAGTGATGCCCACCCCCCACCCAAATCTCAATGAAATCTATGCTAACTGGAGACAGACACCCAAATTCTAGGACTTGAGCCTAAAGCAATAGGCATGAATGTGGGAGCAAACATTTAATTACAAGAGAAATCATCACACTATTGTTGTTAATAATGCTGAAAACATGGAAACAGCCTCAACATGAAAAATGGATTGATTGTTAAATGTGCTGTGGGACTCTAATTCAGGGAAGACAAGTGACCTTTTAAAATGTGATAAAATAATGTTTAATGGCCTGGAAAGATATTTACCATAGAGTAGCTGAAAATATCCTTGAAGCTTTCAAGAGAACTTACAAAATACCATCTGGGACATGATCTTGGTTGCATTGGAAGTCGAATATGGAGCAGACAGCAACCTCTGCAGCTGCAAGTCCAAAGGAGGTCAGCGTGGTATTCAACGTGGGTGTCCTCTGACGAGTCAGATTGTGATCTTTCTTGTTCTGGTCTATGTTCTATACTTCGGTGGTGAAAAAGAGCCCGTGTGGCTCATTATCCTGAAATACAACACGCACCGTCACTTGTCTGTCGGCTTGTCCTGCTCTGGTGGCTCGTGTGTTGCTAGGTTGCCAGTCGCTATGTCACCAGCAGGGTCACCCAAACTGAACAGGTTTCAGCAGTGCTTCCAGACTAAAAATAAACTGCAGAAGGGAGAGGCTGCCCACTTCAGAGAAATTAGTCACTGAAAACATGATGGACCGCAGCAGCACATTGTCAGATATGGGAAACCTCATAAATAGAAGCAGAATATTGTCGTGGAGAATGCTAGAACACGAGCCCCTCAGGTCCAAAGGCACTCAAAATGGAACTGAGGAAGAATGACGTCACATAATGACATAGATGGAGTCGACTTTGTGGGGGTGAAGCCTTTGCGACCTTCATTTGCTGATGAGGCATGACTCAACATGAAAACAAGTGGCTGCAAACATGAAAAATCAGAACCCGGGATACACAAAGTCTGAATCTAGGAAAATTGGGAGCTGACAAAAATGAAATGAAACACGTGAACATCAACAGTCTAGGTGCTAGTGTGCTGAAATGGACTGGTATCGGCCATTTTAGATTAGAGTATCATGTAGTTTACTATGGCAGGAATGACAGAATCCAGAAGAATGGTGTTCGTTCATTCTCAAAAATGACATTTCAAGATCTATCTTGAAGTACAATGCTGTCTGTGATAATGTCTATTGCTATAGTAGGATATACAAACAATGTAACTATTATTCAAACATATGCACCAATCACTAAAGCTAGTCATGCCAAAACTGGAGAATTCTATCAGTATCTTTGGTCTGAAATTAATTTAGTGATTGGAATGCAAAAGTTGGAAACAAAGAAGAGGGACCAGTAGTTGGAAAATGTGGTCTTGATGACAGAAACGAAGCTGGAAATCTCCCTATAATTTCGGTAGATCAGCAACTTCTTTACTACAAATGCTTTTTTCAACAACCCAAACAACAACTATACACACGGATAGTTGTTCTCCAGATAGACTACACAGAAATCAAACTGACTATATACATGCAAAGAGACGATGGAGAAGCCCAAAAGCAGTAGCTAAAATGAGGCCAGGGGCCAACTGTGAAACAGACCATCAATTGCTCCAATTTAAGTACAGATTGAAGCTGAAGAAAATTTAAACAACTCCACAAGAGCTAAAAAAGATACTTGAGGATATAGCCCACCTGAATTTCAAGAACATCTGAAGAATAGATTTGATGCATTGAACATTCATGATAGAAGCCTTGATGAGAAAAAAATAGGCTTGATGAGCTGTGGGAAGACATCGAGAACATTATATAAGAAGAAAGCAACATGTCATTAAAAAGAAAAGATCAAAATGGATGTCAAAAGAGACTGAAACTTGCTCTTAATTGTAGTGTCACTAAGGAACATAGAAAGGATGAAGTGGGGCTGAGCCCCAGTGGCATAAGTGGTTGAGTGCGGGACTGTGGCCCACAGGCTTGGCGGTTCAAAGCCAGTGGGCAGCTCTAGGGAGCAGCGCTGGGTAACTCCCACCACCAGAGGGCAGTGATGCCTCCCCCCAAAAAAAGAAAAGATGAACAGAAGAGATGAACAGAAAATGTCAAAGGGCATCTTAAGAAGACAAAGTAAAATATTATAATAAATATTATAATAAATGTGCATAAAGGGAAAACACCCTCAGTATATCTTTAGCTGAGAGAACTAAAGAAAAATTTCAAGCATCAAGTTGCAGTAGTAAGAATCTATGATCAAAGTTTTGCTTCCTCCCCCCCAAAGGGTAATAATTCTGCTTTATTGGGGAAACTCACTTTCAAATTACTTTTGTGCTTTTCAAAAAGTCCTAACAAGTATTCAAAGAAGAAGACAAATACAGCTTCCACAGGAATTAGAGCAAACAAAATGGACCTGATGACTGCCCCCAAATAATTCCTAAAGGAGAAAAAAAAATCAGATGGATCTTGGCTGAAAGCAAAGAATATCAGAAATATGTTTACTATAGTGTTTGTGTGTGTATTTGGTTCATTTTGTTTTGTTTTGTTTTTTTACTTTGCCAAGCCATTTGGCTATGTGAATCATAACAAACTATGGATAACCTTGAGAAGAATCGGAATTCCAGATAATGTATTTATGCTCATGCAGAGCTTGTACCTTGATCAAGAGGCAGTTGTGTGAATAGAACAAGACAGTGGGTCTCAACCTGTGGGTCGCGGGCTCTTTGGGGGGGGGTCAAACGGTCCTTTCACAGGGGTTGTCCAATTCATAACCATAGCAAAGTTACAGTTATGAAGTAGTAACAAAAAATAATTTTATGGTTGGATATCACCACAACATGAGGAACTGTTTGAAGGTTGAGATCCACTGGAACAAGGATATACTGTATGGTTTAAAATCAGAAAATGTGTGTCAGCATCCTGGTTGTATCCTCTCACCATACCCCTGAAGGATAACTATTATCCTGATTTCTTACAGTCTACACTAGGTTTGCTTGTCTTTAAGCAGGTAACAAATTAAGTCATACTATATATTTTGTGCCTTCTCTTTCATTCAAAATTTGTGACAGTCATTCCCATTAAAGTTGCCTTTAATACATTCATCCTCATTGCCACATTCTATCATATGAACATACAAACCCTCATTATCCACTATTCTATAAAGGTATATTTGTGCCGTTACCTGTTCTTGGCATTATGAATAGTGTTCTTAGATGTTCTCGTAGCATCTTTTAGTCAACATATACTTGTGGAAATGCTGGGTCATAGGAAATAGGTATGTATAGTGAGTAGGTACTGGCAAGCCATTTTCTAAAGCAGTCATTCCTACCTAAATTCCCACTCGCAGAGTGTAAACATTCTACTGACTCCACTCCCCTCCAATTACTTGGTATTGGAATTTTCTGGCATTTAGTATTTCCAGCATTTTCATTGTAGTCATTTCTAATGGCAACATGTTGAAGTTTTAAGGTACATTTCCCAAACAGCTAGTGGAATGCAACATCTTTTCAAATGTTTGGGTATTCTACTTTGTCTATCTCTTCTTGAGTGGTCTACCCTTTCTTATTGACCTATGAAAGTTCCTTATATTTGGCCACAAGTTGCATCATCTGAACTCATTACAAATATCTTTTCGTTTTCAAAATAGTATTTTACTGTGTCAGACAACTAATTACACAGAAAATTAGGCTACCATTTAAGAATTTTTGTACCAATTGTTCCATGACATTGGTTAAAGTTTTAACAATGTGTCTGTATTCTTATTACTTCCATTCTGTTTGTTCTCTTATGCTCTAGTGTCTTTTTTCCTCCTTGCTATCTCTTCTTTGATTTAGGGTAAATGTTGACCATTTGGTCTCCTAAAATTGATTGTTTAAAAGAGCACATTACTATTATTAGGTAATAATGTTTATTTTGTAAGCCAACTAATTATTTGGCCTCAAGATGACCTATAAAATTAGCTTCAACTCCTAATTCAAAGGGTATTTTAGGGTGATACTTAGAGGTGATACTCATTTTAGGGTGATACTCAAGTCTCAATAAGTCTGACCTTTTCAGAATTTTAGTTTTGTTCTGTGTCTCTCCTAGTCTATCTGGGACTTTCTATTGCATCTCTATTCATAATGGCTGATGGTGGTCAGGCACCATCTATTTTTGGTGACAATTTAGAAGAGTTTATGGTTTGTGTGGATTTTTTAAAGTCCTGTAGACTAGTTTATTACTTCTTTTGTCCTTTGATTTCCTTCATTCTCTTTTGTACCATTTTACAATCCCACCAACAATATATGAGTTCCAATCTCTCTCTCTCTCTCTCTCTCTCTCTCTCTCTCTCTCTCTCTCTAACCTTGTCATCATTTGTTATTTTCTCTTTGTTTGTTTTATTTACATCACTGCCCTGGTGGGAGTAGGAAGCTCAGCCTTGCTCTTGGAGAGTTGCTGCTGGATTTGAACTGCCAATGTGGGCTGCAGTCCCGCACACAACCACTGCGCCACCAGGGCTCAGCTTTTTCTTTTTCTTTATTTTTTAATCATTGGCATTGTCCAAAAAAAAAAATCATTGCCATTGTCACAGTGATGAGATGATATTGCATAATAGTCTTGATTGATCTTTCTAATGACTAATGGTTGAGGGCACATGTTCATGTATTTGCTTACCACCTGAATTGCTTTTTGTTCTTGTTTTTTGTTTGTTTTTTTTGGGGGGGGCATCACTGCTCTCTGGTGGTGGGAGTAGGAGGTCCAGCCCCACTGCTGGAATTGAACCTCCATCCCAGTGGGCCACAGTCCCGCGTACAACCACTACGCCACTGGGGCTCAGCCCCAACCTGAATTGCTTTTTGGTGAAGAATTTGTTCAGGTCTTTAGCCCATTTTATAATTTGGATTTTCTTGATGTTAATGAATTATTATTTTTTTCTATATATATTAGCGATTAGACCTTTTAAGATATACCATTGCCAAGGGTTTTTCCCTTTGTCTTTAGATTCTGTTTTCACTATTTTGGTAAAATATTTTGATGAGCTTAAGTATTTAATTCTAGGAGGTCCCTGTTATGTAATTTATCTTTAGTCATTTATGCATTTTAGGTGTGAAAAATTAGGTCCTCCAGTTCTGCCCATGTTGTCTTCCAGGAACATTTTTAATTTTAGCTTTAACAGCTAGATAGTTGATGCACTTTGAGTTAGTTTTTATGTACAGTATAAGGTATTCTCTTTTCCTCTTCTGTAAGTGGATACCTAATTGTCAGAGATTTTTTTTCTTCATTAAATGACCCTTTGAAACCTACTGTCAATGAATAGATTTACTTTGGGATCCCCAATTTTATTCAATTGGTCAATGAGTCAGACATTGAATCAGCACCAGGCTGTGGCAGTTACATAATCTCCTGTCAACTTGCGAAGGGGTGGAGTCTAGCCTGTCAATCAGGTCGCAGCTGGATGACCTCCTTCAGGTTGCAGCTGAATGACCTCATTTAGAGGCGTGACAGAAATAAATAACTCACTGGAGGCCAGACACACACACTCTCCCTGCGTTGACAAGCCACGTGAAGCTATGCTGAGGGAACCAGAACTCTGAAGCTGGAAGAGGCACGTGGAGACCTATGTCAGCACTGAGGTACTTACACAGCCATTGGATGCACAAGACTTTCCACCCACTGGCCTGTGATTTTCCTACATCTGACATCCTTGCATGTGTTTTGTGAGTCTGAAGAAGAATTTATAGATTGACATTAGACAGATAGGCTAATATCAAACTTATGGACTTGATCTGGACTGAGAGATATACAATTGCTCTTTATATCAAGGCTTTTTTTTTTGTGGGCATCACTGCCTCTGGTGGTCGTGGGCGCTACCCAGCCGCTGCTGGATTTGAACCGCCAAGCCCACGGGCTGCAGTTCCGCACTCAACCACTTACGCCACCGGGGCTCCGCCTATATCAAGGCTTTTTTATACACATATGAATGTCTATAAATTTGTTTCTCTAGTCATCCCAGAATAACACAGGCTGTAGAGTAAGTTTTAGACTGATAAGCGTGAGGCTTCCCTCTCTGTTGTTTTTCAATGTTGCTTTAGCTCTTTGCGGTAACTCCTTTCCATATAAAGCTGGAGTTTAACCTTCCCATTTCATTAAAGAATGTTATTGAGATTTGGATCAGGAATGCATTATATTTATAGATCAATTAGGATAGTGCTGACATTTTTAAAATGGTAAAGTTTCTTATCCATGAACATGAAATGTTTTCCCATTCATGTAGTTCTCTTGGTTTCTTGGAATAGCATCTTGTACTTTATTTTGTATAAGTCTTATACATTCTTTAGATTTTTTTTCCTGCTTATTTTATCCTTTTGGGAGTTATTATAAATGTTATTTTCTTTTCTTTCAACAGATGATTTTCTAAAGGAGCACAGCACTCATAAGTTATATTATTTACTTTTTAGCCAATCTGTTATGTAGCTAAAGGTAAACTCAGGGGCTCATTTCAGTTCAATGTTTAAAGAGAATAGTAGTGCCCAGGAGTATTCTGGTCTCAATTGGTCCCAGAGTCTGGATATTTTTAAAAATTTGAGATTATGTTCCATATTTCCCTCCACGCTCTCAGAATTGTTATTTTCTTCACCTTATTTTTTGCGTCCTTCTTGTGAGTTACACATTGGGCTGCTGATCACGAGGCCAGCAGTTTGAACTTATCAGTTTGAATTCAGCGATAGAAAGGTGAGCTTTTCCGTTCCTGTAAAGATTGACAGCTCTGTAAACCTACAGGGGCAGGAGCCTCGGGGGTATCGTGGTTATGCCTGGGGCTGCTAACTGCAAGGTCAGCAGTTCAAAATCACCAGCTGCTCTGAGGGTGAAAAATGAGGCTTTCTGCCCCCAAAGAGTTTCAGTCTCATAAACCCACAGAAATAGTTCTATGCAGTCTTACAGGGTCACTGAATTTAAATCAACTCAATGGCAATGAAATTTTTAGACCTACTGGGGCAGTTCTACTGTGTCCTATAGGAGTCACTATGAGCTGGAATTCAACTTGACCATAGTGGGTTTGATAAGTTAAGTTTTTCTAAGTTTGATTGGAACTGCAGCATTTAAAGTATTTGACCAAGGGCTGAGCCCCGGTGGCGTAGTGGTTGTGCGCAGGACTGTGGCCCACTGGGACAGAGGTTCAATTCTAGCAGTGGGGCTGGGCCTCCTACTCCCACCGCCGGAGAGCAGGGATGCCCCCCCCCCAAAAAAAAGAACAAAAATCAATCAATCAATAAATAAAGTATTTGACCATGATGACCTAAACAGACTTATCCCCAGAACTCCAAGACAACTGATGGGTACCGAATGACTTTAGTTGAAAGAATGGTACAAACAAAAGAACTTAAGTGGATGCCTTGGCACCGTTCATATAAAAGGTAAACCCTACATACTTGCACTATTTTGATAGCCACAAGCGTCACACATGTGGCTTTGGGGAAGCCAGGCCTCACAACTCTTCTCATCATTGTTTCTCAGGTGTGCTTGTCAAAGAGACTCTTGCCAGACCAGGTGCTGGGGCCCACCTTGTGCATATTGGCCATGCAGTCATCCAAGTCTTTGATGGATTTCATTGCTCGCTTAGGTAATGCATCCCAGTGAAGTCTCACAAATGGGGGTGGCGCTTGTCAGGGGCCAGTTTATGCAGTTCTAGTGGTGACTAATTCATCTTTTCCCACAGTAGGACACACATGCCATGGTAGTGCATCCAGTTCAGCATGCGCTCTCTCAGTGACCACAATCTGGTCTCTTGATTTTCTGCAGGAAGCAGAAACAGCCACCTCACTGAGCCACCTCATTGGTGCTACAGCTTCACCAGTCTCTCCGCATGTCCCCTCTCCTCGTGAGATCACAGAAGAAAAGAGTTGGCAAAAGTCTTCATAGCCACATCAACATGTGGCACCTATAAGATATGGACATAGACTGGTAGACGTAGCTCCAGGTTGGTCTGGTGGTTGAGATCAGCCTCAGAGTCCTGGTTGTAGTTTGACACACAGGGATACAATCGGGGGGGCAGAGTGTAGAGAGGCACAGAGACTCAGAGCTGGGGCAGTGGGGTAGGGTGGTGGGGGGAGGGGAAGGCGCAGCGCTAGATATTCAGCAACCAAGCCCCCAAAATGCAATGCCAAGGAGTTGAATCTGATTCCTGGTAAGGCCACCTTGAGTTTTCAAGACAGTAAATCTTTATGAGAGTAGAAAGTCTCCTCTTGCTCTTGAGAAGCAGCTGATGGTTTCGAACTGCCAAGCTCATGGTGAGCAGCTGAAAAATTCAGCAAGGGAGCCTGGGTTGCTTAGGCAGGACCTTAATGTCATCCCTAACAAAAAGGGGCATCTCTTTAAAAGAGAAATGACAGACCAGAAGGCTCCCAGTCCCGTCTCTGAGTGCTCAGGTGACTTCATGGCCAAGGACGAGTGTAGGCAGAGAAGAAGCCCTGTGCCGAGCTGTCTGTTCTCAGCCCCGCAGCCCTTCATTACTAACAGATGTCCTCAAACATGGTGGCCTAAGGCCGTTGACACTCTCCAACTCTATTTGCCTCACTGGAGCAAATTATTTTTGCCCACCTCGAAACTGAGCACCACTCAAAGACATCTGAATCAGTATTTTCAGGAGAATTTCAGAGGGAAACAAACAGGCATTTATTATGCGCATGAGTGAACTCGAATAGAAGCTTTAGAATACAACACAACACACACACATACACACAATGCAAAGGAGCAGCCAGATGTGGTCAATCACAGAATCTATGCTCTCCAACCTGGGCAAGCGCATGGTTCCATGAGTCAGTGTTAAACACCATAGCGACCTAGCCGCTGAAGCTTGCTGAGTCAGGCAGCAATTCCTGCTTGCTGGAGCCCTGAGGTCTCAATCATTGCTTTGAAATCCATACACACACACACAGCCCGCATGCCGTTCTCATTACTGGGGAAGCCAGAAATCTGCGTGTGAGGCCCGAACTAACACTCACGGCACACTAAAGGACTATGGTCCTGCCTTCTTCACACCAACGGTGAATGTGTATCCAAGATGACATCTTTTCATCACTCCTTCTCTTTACAGGAGAGCTGAGATGGGTTTGTGGAGAAGGCAAGATGTTGCCCCTAAATTAAGGTTCTGCTTCCGCTGCTGACACATAGGGCCAATCAGAAAAAAAGTGGTTCTTTCTGAAGGCATTTTTTTCTTGCTGTATGTTTGAAAAGGGTCATACTATACAACTTTGTTAAAATTTACCTACTTAAAGCTATCTTCCAGATAATAATAATAATAATAATAATAATAATAATAATAATAATACTGATAATAATTACACCCACTGCTGCTGAGTTGCTATTGATTATTGGGACCGTCTAAGGACCACATAAAAGGAGTCCTGGTGATGCAGTGGGCCTGCCTTGGGGTGTGAATCCCAAGACCAGCCATTTGAAACCACCAGCTCCTTCATGGAAGACCCATTTGGCTTTCTCTTCCCATCAAGAGCGACAGTCTTGGACACCCACAGGGGCAATTCTACCCTGTCCTAGAGGGTCACTGTGAGTCAGAATCCACTCGGGGGCAATGAGTGGGGACAGAGGAGAGCTGCCCATAGAATTTCCAAGGTTCTGTGTCAGCTGATCTCAACCTTCCAAAGGCTGCAACCTTTTCATATAGTTCTTCATGTGGTGGTGACCCCCAACCATCAAATTATTTTCGTTGCCACTTCATCACTGTCATTTTGCTACTGTTAGGAATCGGGCAACCCTTGTGAAAGGGTCGATCGACCCCCAAAGGGATCTTAACCCACAGGTTGAGAACCGCTGAGCTAACTGAAAATGGCCAATACATGTCCATTTCCATTCACTGTTGCCTGGGATATTGATCCTTGTTTTCCATTTCATTTTGAGCAACTTCCAACTTTCCTAGATTCATACTTCATACATTCTATGTTTTGGGGTTTTTTGGGGGGGCATCACTGTCCTCTGGTGGGAGTAGGTGGCCTGGCCTTGCTCCTGGAGAACTGCTGCTGGATTTAAACCGCCAGCCCAGTGGGCCACAGTCCTGTGTACAACCACTACACCACCAAGGCTCAGCCACATTCTATGTTTTTAGACTCAAACTTCCCCATCTTTCTTCGTTGAAGTCGCTGATGGTTTGATCCACAGACCCCTCAGAGAGAAGCTGGTGCTTCCACCACCACGTCATCAAAGACATGAATAATGCTCCCATAACAAGTTCCAGTCTCAGAAACACACCAGGGTAGTTCTACCCTGTCGGGCCCCTCGACGTGGGAATGGACTGAGGGCAGTGAGTGTAGAGTGTTTTGAGCTCATCCATGAGTGATACCCTCTTAGATGTGACAATATTCAACACAGCAGAGGACTCTGATGGTGCCTCTTTGTCAAGGCATTTTTCTCTGTGTGCTTGAAAAGGGTACATACTATGATACTTTGTATACAGTCACTGTCCTTCCGCTGCCCTTTGTTCCTACACTGTTGGAGTTAGCAAACGATGTTTCTAAGCCTGCTTTTTAGTTAGGACAACAGCTATTCCAAGGGGCCAGGGCCTGGTGCCAGGAACCTCACAGCTGTGGACACTCATGGTCAAAATAGAGTGACAGGCTGAGAGACTGGGGTGTACACAAAAAGCAAAAGATTTCCAGCATGCTCCCCGTACAGAGGAAGCTTGAAGCAACTTTGAAGAGCCACGGGGCATGAGTTAGGGTGTGCTCCAAGCTGCACAACTCTCTGCCCAAACCTTTGCACCTGGAATCTACCCTGTGCGAGGCTTTCACCTCTGGCCAGCCTTTCTGGCTTTTCCCAATCTTTCCATTGTGCTTCTTCTCCTCATTCCCAGGGTCCATCTGCAGTAGCAAACACGGCTGCTTGAACTGACTGAGGTCCTCAGCTGGCTACAGGGTTTCCAGGCCTTGGAAAGCCCTAGAACTCTATGGTCTCCAGGGCTAGAGGGTGATCCAGAGGTGCACAGTCTGAGTGCAGGGTGCGCTTCAGAGCTCTAAAAACTCTGGTTGTCCAACTCTGGATCAGAGGCATTACAAGATTAAAATCCCCACCCCCCCCCCATTCAGCTTAAAAGTAATACAACACCATTATTGAAGAAAAAAAAAAAAACCAAAGGGGGGGTGGGATGAGTTTCTCTGAAGCCCCTATCTCTTTTGTTAATGTTGCTGGTTTGAGTTTTTGTTTGTTTGGTTTTCTTGTTTTGCTGTTAGAACTTAATCATGCATTCATTGTAAAACTTTGGGAAATAGGATGAGAAGTCAGTTCACTTATCATTCAGTTTCATTTTGGTGTTTTTAACATACAGTAAGTTAAAATCTTAGAGGAAATCCTTCCCTACAGCCATCAACCATTTGAGATCCGAAGGGCGGCATCTGCCCAAGGATAAAGCAGACGGTCAACTAAAAATGGCGGCACAGAAAGGAAGTGATGTGACGTGGGAGGGGGGTGCAACTAATGTCACAAAAGTGTGTGTGAATTGTCGAATGGAAAATCAGTTTGCTCTAAATACTTTCATCCAGATCACAAACTTTCATCCAGATCACAATTTAAAAGTTTTTTTAAAATTAAAAATTATTTTTCTACTTACAGCATTTAAAAATGAGGTTATACCATCTACTTTGCTGTGCTTTTATTTGTTCTTGTATTTAAAAACGTTTGCTACAGTATAAAAACTGTATCTTTATCTCAAAATTGATATTTAGTCCCCTTGTTAATTTCCGAACAGATATGTGTATGTGGTACAAAATGTGAGCAGGATGAATGAGCATGCAGTGAACAGGAACTGTCTCCAACTGCCCTGAGCCTCAGAGTTGCCCCAGCCATGGGTCCTTGCAGAGATCGTGTATACATTTACATAGGTGGATACAATATAACAGAAGTTCTTACACCACATTTTTCTCATCCAATTTACTCAGGATCTTGAACTCCTTCACGATGTTTATTTTATTTTAGAAACTCATTTTAACATGCATTGTGCGTCAGGTGAAGGTTTCAGAGTTCATCAGTTGGTGACATTCAACCATTCAGAGACAGTTTTGCTCCAGCTCGTGCATTGCAAGCCCCTCAATATCCATCTCTTATTCCACTACTTCCCCCATCGTCCTTTCCTAACCACCTGGATTTTGTCCTTGGGTGAGTGCTGCCCTTTTGGTCTTAAATAGTTGAGTATTCTAATACAGGGGCGAATTTGGGTCCAGACGTAAAGGGTGACTGAGAGTCATCATGTTGAAGGTCTCACCGTTCTCTACCCCACCAGGAAGCCTGGTCTCTTTTTTGATTTGGGGTTTTGCTACGCATTTTTCTTCCACTCCACCCAGGACCTTCTAATGTGGTCCTTTTCAGAACACGTACTTGCTGTAGCTGAGCACAGTTGGTTCTTCTGGACTCAGGGTGATGGAGGTTGTTATTCTTGTGGTCCATTAGCACATTGGACTAATTGCTTCCATATGTCTGTTTTCATCATCCTTCTTTCCACCGGAAGACGTACTTTGTTATTTTAATATTCCACTTCGCGGTATCCTATACCACACTGCGTTGTTGTTGGGAGTCATTGAGTTGGTTCCGATTCACAGCGGCCCTTAGTAGAACAGAAGGAAACACTGCCCTTGGCTCGGCTGTCCTCACAGGTGAGCTTACGTTTGAGCCCATTGTTGCAGCCACTGTGTCAATTCATCTTGTGAAGTGTCTTCCTTTTATTTGGCTGACCCTCTGCTTTACCAAGCATGATGTCGATCAACAGGACCCGTCTCTCCTGATAACATGCCCAAAGTACTCGGGGCAAAGTCTTATTAATCTCGCATCCAAGAAGCATTCTGGATGGACGCCTTCCAAGACAGATTTGTTCCTTCTTCTGATGGTCCACAGTACTTTCAATATTCTTTATCAACACCACAATTGAAAGACATCAAATACTCAGTCTTTGTTACTCACTGTTCACATACAAAGTGACTTACATGTTGCTGCGATACTGCGAGTTCTGCCACTGGTATTTTTAAACATCGGGGTGACTGGAGCTTCGAGTCTAACAAAAGATGATGCAGAAGGAATGGGCTGTCTACTTCTGAGGAATTAGCCATCAAAATTCTTATGAACAGCAGTGAAACATTGCCAGGCATTTGTCCCAAGGTGAAATTCTCAGATTGGAAGACACTCCAAATGCAACTGGGTAACAATGGCCTCCTCCAAGCAGAGTTGACCATAATGAAGTGAAGTTTGTGGGCCCTTCATCTGCGGATGGGGCACAATTCAAAATGAAGAAACAGCTGCAGACACACATCAATAATTGAAACCTAGAATGTATGAAGTATGAATCTAGGAAAGTTGGAAATTGTTCAAAATGAAATGGGAAACAGGGATCAATATCCCAGGCATCAGTGAATGGAAATGGACATGTATCGGCCATTTTCAGTTAGATCAGTGGTTCTCAACCTGTGGGCTCAGATCCCTTTGGGGTTTGATTGAGCCTTTCACAGGGGTTGCCCGATTCCTAACAGTAGCAAAATGACAGTGATGAAGTGGCAATGAAAATAATTTGATGGTTGGGGGGATCAGAACATGAGGAACTGTATGAAAGGGTCATGGCATGAAGAAGGTTGAGAACTACTGAGTTGGATAATCCCATGGTTTATCTGGGAATGACAAATACAAGAGGGATGGCGTTGCATTCATCAGCAAAAAGATGATTATCTCAAGATCTATTTTGCCTTCCAGTTTTAACCCTCAAATTTAAACAGTGGTCTGAGTGGCTTAAAGAAAAAAAAGGAGGATGCACGGGACTGCGGCCCACTGGGATGGAGGTTTGATTCCAGCTCCACGGAGCAAAGGCTGGGCCTCCTACTCCCACCACCTGAGGGCAGTGATGCGCCCCCCAAAAAAAAACAGAAAAAAAAGGAGGAAAGTGAAACTGAAATGGATTTGGAATCTTGTGACAAGTTCTCTTCAAACAATTTAAAAAATCTATTCTGAAAATGCAATGCTGTCTGTGATGGGGTAATACCTACATACCTACAAGGATGTACAGTTTATACAACTATTATTCAAATTGTCTCATCAACAACTAATGAAGTGATGGATTCTCCCAACTTCTGTGTGAAATTGACCAAGCATGTAATCATTGATAATGATTGTTTGATAGTTAAGGTTTATTGTGGCAACCTGGCCAATAAACACATGTGGGATTAATGGAAGGGCACCGAGATAAATGGATCGACTTTCTTGTTCTCTGGTCTCCTGTTCTCTGATGGTCAGACCAGTGTGTGGCTGCCTGCGCTAGTTCTTTGGCTCAGTTGGCAAGGCTCACTTCCTGAGAGACACCTTTGAGAAGCCACGTGGACCTACCCTGATTCAGCCCTGGCTGCTGGAGAAGCCGTGTGGAGACTTGTCGTCAGCACTGATTCGGATTTCCTCCTGTAGTCGGCTTCATTGTGTGTATTTTGTGAGTTTGAGGGTGACTTTGTAGATTGTATCAGACTTATGGGTTTGGGCTAGACTAGGATGGGATGCGTAATGTACATTGACCCTTTATATAAAACTCTCTTATAAAATAGGAGTGTTTATGAATTTTGTTTCTCTAGTTTACCCAAACTAACACAATTGGCAATTGGAATGCAAAAATTGGTAACCAAAATGTTGGGTGGTTGGAAAACATGGCCCTGGAGAGGGAAACAAAGCTGGGGCTGGCATGGCATGGCTGCATTTTGTAATACTAACAACTTCCTCATTGCAGATTTTAAGCAGGGCACCATTGACAGGGGAGGGAAGAGGAGGTGCTCTTGATTAAAAATTTGGTCTATATGGAGCAACAAAAACTTTCATAGAGGGGCTGAGCCCTGGTGACATAAGTGGTTGAGTACGGGACTGCAGCCCACGGGTTTGGCGGTTCAAATCCAGCGGTGGCTCTCAGGAGCAGTGCTGGGTAGCTCCCACGACCACCAGAGGGCAGTGATGCCCAAAAACAAAACAAAATTTTTTTCATAGAATGCAAAAATAGTATTGTAAAATATTTATTTTAATTTTAAAATGCCTCAGGACATTGTTAAATTGTTAAAAAGCAGGACATCCTGGTCACCTTAGGCTAGAAGTATCAAAGTAAATCATTCACTGCACCACCCTCTTCTTATACCGTAAATTTATATCCATAGGATATATCTGTAAAGGCGAAACTCCTGGGGCAAAGCTTTTGTACATTTTACATTTGATCAATATTGGACAAATCTTCTAAGAACTTTGTGGGATTTGTTTTCCCACTTAAAATGACTGTGGGCCTACAGGATGGTGTTGATAATTCTTTTCTCTTTGGAGTCTAAGCAGGCTCCTCCCACATTGGAGCCGGCACTTGTGACAGCTGAGCGGAGAACACAAAAGGCATTGTAGCTGCTATCTTGTTCTCTTGGGTCCCCTAGGAGAAGACCAGCCCTAACCCATAAAAACTGTGTAAGCCTTCCTGTGGAAACATCCCTGAGGGGAGGAGCCCACAATCATTGCCAATCTGCCAGGTATGTGCGGGAGCTGCCCCCGGAAATGGATTCTCCCATCCTTGTCAAGATTTCAGTTAACCACAATCTTATGAGATACCCCAGACCACAAAAGCCTAGCTCAGCTGCTCCAAAATGACTGATTCACACAAACTAAATGCAGTAAGAAAAGTTATTGTTCTTGGCTTTTAATTGTGTTTTGGTTTCTTCTTTTCAATTAAAAGAACCCCATTTTATTGGGGGCTCTTTCAATGCTTACCACAATCCATACATTCCTGGTGTCAAGCACATCTGTACATTTGTTGCCATCATCATTCTCAAAACATTTGCTTTCTGCTTGAGCCCATGTTATCTTTTAATTCTTTTTATTTTCAGTCTTATGGTGATTTGGGTGAAAGTTGACCAAACCAATTAGTTTTCCACTCAATAACTGGTACACATTTTGTTTTAGGCTATTGATTGCAATCCCTAAAGGTAAAAGCAGTCCTCTCACTTCTTGCCTATGCTTCCTGTTTCCGCATGTCCTTCTTTCTTATCTCTTCCTGCCTTTTGAACTGTGTGCCTAGTCAAATGTTAACCCTTTGTCTGTGAGGTTGATTGTTCTCAGACCTGTGTACCTCTCTGGGGTGATTGTTCACCTTACTGGCTTGCCATTTAGTTGAAAGTTGATCCAGAGAGGGGAGTTCAATTCCAGGTCTAGCTATTATGTTTTTGTTTTTTTGTTTTGGGCCAATTCCAGGTCTAAAGAGCATCTGAGGACCATCATCTTGTAGCTTCCACCAGTTAGAGAAGAGAACCGTAAGCCTGGTCTTTTGTGAGATTCTGAGTTTTGCTCCACATTTTTCCCTCACTTTATTCAGGACCTTCTATTTTGGTCCCCAGCAATGGTCAATAGAAGAAGACAGACACCACCCAGCTCTTTGGGCCTCCAGGTAGCACTGTTTGATTTTGGACTCTTGCTTTCATGTGTCTTTGATTTTCTTTGTCCTTCTTTGCTGCGGACAAGAAGAGACAAATAATTACCTCTTAGGTGGCCATGTATAAGCTCTTTAAGACTCAAGCTCAACTTGGTATTCAGCTTAGCAGATCATCGAACATTGTCTCTGTGGACTATGATCTGACAATTGACTCTGATGTCTCCCAAGATTATAGTCCCGAGTCCCAGGTCCACACTCATTCCTTCTGTTAGGCTGGATAGCAAAGAAGTCTTCATCACTTCTTCCCACTGCATGCTCCCTATAACCCAAGCCTAAAACCCACTGCAATGGAATTGGTGCCAATCTGTAGTGAGCCTATGTGAGTATGTTTGCAGCATATATAAATACATGTATAGAAAATCTCTCATCAAAGAAAAATAATCATGTTGTTGTGAATGAGGAGGAGTGCAGAGTGGAGATGTAAAGCACATCTGCAGGCAACTGGACATCCCCTTACAGAAGGATCTCGGGGAGAGGAACCAGTCAGGGTGCAGTAGAGAATGATGAAACATACAACTTTCCTCTAGTTCTTGGCTAGACCAGAGGATGTACACTGGTACAGATCAGAACTGGAAACACAGGGAATCCAGAACAGATAAATCCCTCATGGCCAATAATGAGAATAGAGATACCAGGAGGGGAAGGAGGAGATAGGGGAGAAAGAGTAACCGATCTAATATAACCCCCTCCCAGGAGAATGGACAACAGAAAAATAGGTGAAAGGAGACATCAGACAGTGTAAGACATGACAAAATAATAAATTATCAAGGGTGGAGAAAGGAGGGGGAAAATACCAAGGGCTCAAGTAGAGGAGTTGATACCAAGGACTTAATTAGAAAACAAATGTTTTGAGAATGATGATGGCAACAAATGTACACATGTGCTTGACACAACGGATGTGTGTATGGATTGCGATGAGTTGTACGAGTTCCCAATAAAATGATTTAAAAAGAAAAGAAAAACAGCCTCTAATAAGCTTATATATATTAGGGTGTATTCACCTCCCCACAACTGTTCAGCTTGCAGTTCTATGAATTCACTAATTTGTTGTTATTGTTGTTAGTGCAAGATAGAATATTGATTTATTGCTACATTAACTCTTTAACTTTAGGAGTAATTTGTTATATTACAACAGATAATAGAATGCATGGGAATTTCATTTTCCCTTTCCTGATTAACAAAACCAGGAGTCCTGGAGATCAATGATTAAGGCTAACCAAAGGCTAACTTTTTGCTAACCAAAAGGCCAACAGTTCAAGCCCATCAGCTGCTACATAGAAGAAAGATGTAGCAGTCAGTTTCGTAATGATGACAGATTTAGAACCCCTCTGGGGGTTATAGGGTCAGTGTGAGTTAGAATCAAGTTGATATCAGTATTTTTTGTTAACAAAAGTTATCATTTAAAAAATTTTTACTAGGTAAATAATGGTTCCTTGGATGGGTTTAAATTTCACTTCTCTTGAGTCATGTTATTCTTCTTTCCATGTGTTTGAGAGGATTCCTGGTGTGTATGTGTATGTATGCATGCACACATTATATATCTAGTTTTCCTATCTTATTTCCATTGGGGCATAATATTCACCCAAATGGTTTTAAAGCGATTCACTGCTCCTTTACTGTTAGGCACTGAAATGAGTTCCTATCTTTTGGCATTAACCATATGCCATGAATGCCACATCTTGGTCTACATATTTGATTGTTTCTTGAAGAGCAATGCTGTAAGAGAATCACTGGACTAACATATATTGTGAGGCAATGGATAGTCAGAGCTGCTCCAAAATCTATCTAATATTATAAGGCCCTTTGTACAAACTGTCAAAACCCCCTTTCATACAAGTTTCATGAGTGTACAAATTTATCCACAATACTCACCTCCCTCTGACATTTCACCAAAGTGAATATTATCATTAAGACAAATTCCTTGCGAGGAAGGAAAAAGATAGCCTCATGTACACAAGGACTAATGAAGGAACTGTCACTGTTCTAATGAATTAGACTGCTCAACTGTGTTGCACCTCACAATTAAAAAAAAGGATACAGGGCTGAGCCCTGGTGGCGTCGTGGTTGTGCACGGGACTGCGGCCCCCTGGGACGGAGGTTCAATTCCAGCAGTGGGGCTGGGCTTCCTACTCCCACCACTGGAGAGCAGTGATGCCCCCCCCCCCAAAACAAAACAAACAAACAAGGCAGACAGCACGATTAAAAAAATGTTAAAAATTCCTTCCCCTAAGATATTCCTCGACATTACATTTCAGAGGTTTTACTGTTTTAATTTTCACACTTTGATGTGATTTGGATCAAGGCAGATCTGATTTTTATGTGTGGTAGGAAGCCCTCGTCAAGACTCATTGCTTTCCGTGTATATCTAATTAAGGGAGTACTAATTATTGAAACGATCATCTCATTTCCACACGTATATAGCTGCTTTGTTTAAAAAAATCTTGCTAGTGTAAAAGAAAAAAAATGGTCAGACAACCAACCCTGCTTTTGAAAAGCATTTCACTGGCAAGCCTTGATTTGAAATGGGAGTTAAATCCAGAGATGATCTTCCATGGAGTCTTCTCTGGAACTTCTGAATCAGCACAGGTTCCCACCTGTAGCTCTCGGGGACAATGGTGGGAGAAGCAGCTGCGGGGGCTGTGGGACCAAAGACGCTTGGAACCTGCTGTCCTTAGCTTTGGCCACCGTGGATGCCAGACTTCTGGGACAGCTGATTATACATATCCTGGTCATAATCCCACAGGCACATGCATGGTTGCCAGACCTGTGTCCCTACACCGGATCTGGGAAACATAGGTGTAAATCTCATAGCCTGTGCGCCAACCTGATTCGCACGCTCTTTTTGAAGGCAGCAGCAGAAGGGCAGAACATGGCGGCCGAGCAGGATGAAATTCCTACGTCTGGAAGGGTGGCAAGAGGTCAGGGTCTTGGAGCCTGCCAGCTGAGGAGCAATTGCTCACCAAGGAAGATCCTAGTCTCCCAGGACCGTGAATTTCTGCTTCTTAGAGGTCTCAAATTCTCCAGAGCTTTAGAGGCTTTTTGATAAAGCCTCACACCAAGGCAGAGGTCATGCCATATTATATAAGCTTTCCTTCCTTCCCATCCAGGTCCAGCCCTATGTTGCTGAAGACACAGATCCAGTCCTTTTATCTGCCATTTCCTCCCAGTCCTGCCCTGGATTTTCTCAAGGGCTCCCGACCAGCCCTTTGCATGCCCCCCTCCCTGCGTCCAGCCCTGCTTTCAGTATAAGACGGCCTCCACTCACCCCGCCTGTCTTTCTCACTCAGCCCTGGTTGATTGCGAGCCTTCTCTGGAACTTTGGGAGAGTGCCAGACGTCGGAAAAGGCTGACCTGCTTCCCACCACCCCACTAGTTAATTTGCACACACGTAGGACCAAAGCACATGTTGTAGGCTGGGTTTCCTAGAGAAACAAAACCAGTGGTATGTGTGTAAATGTGTACACACACACACACACATATATATGTGTGTGTGTGTGTATATATATATATATATATATATATATATATATATATATTTAGAGAGAGAGAGAAGTTTTTATCAAGGTTTATGTTCACATACTTGGGAAGGCTGGCAAGAGGCAAGTCTATGGATCAATAGTCAGATTGGAGGTTTCTCTTGACTCAAGCAGCTGCAAGAGCTGACGATTGGCAGGTCAGGTAGAAGGCTGATGGTTGCAGAGGTGGATGACTTCTAGTTCATTAGGTTAAATGGCAGGCTGCTAGAGATGCCAGGACTGGCAGACAGTACCACAGGTGGCTGGCTCAAGTCCACAGACCTGGCGATTGGATGATGATCCAGATGCAGTATCCAAGCTGTGCAAAAAAAGCAAGTAAGCTTTTCTACCACATCCACTTATATTGGAAGCAGCCCACACCCCCAGAGAAACATACTTCCACTTGATTTGCTCATAGCAGATCTGTCATGGAAGTGATGGCATTATGTTAGATTCATCAGGGGACATGACTAAGTATTAACTTCGAAACCTCCCAGTCAACTTGACACAAAACCGTACCTATCTCAGCACACCAAAGGTCTCTTTAGCAAAGGCCCAGCTTTCCAGAGCCAATGGCTATGAAGTAGTGCCTTCCAAACACAAACACACAGTGACCATCCTATCGACACCCACAGAAATGCCAGATCTAACAAAGTTGGGGGAACTCTCATAGCTTCATTTCAGAAATTTGTCATCCTAACAGGGGAGCTTTTCTGTGGGGGCAAGTTCACTTACAAATCAGAGAGAAGGAAAAAGCTCTCGAAGATCTTCTTGATCTTTGTTTTTCTTTCCTCAAACTTTCCTGACCTTTAGCTATATAAACAAGCAGTCATGTTGCCTTAATAAGAAGGAAGGACCACAAAGGGTTGGATTCAGAGAGCAATACATATGAACCACATAAACCCTGGCCTCAGGAAATACCTACCACTATGCCTGTATTCACACAAACCCAATAAACATCACCAGCTTCCCTCTGGAGGCCCTTAGGTGATGCCAACAGTTCATGTGCTTTGCTGCTAATTAAAAGGTTGGAGGTTCAAGTCCACCCGAAGGTCCTTTGGAGAAAATCTGTGTTGAAACATTTGCTGTTGAAAACCGATGGACCATGGTTCTCATCTGGTCATGAGGTTGCCACAAGTCAAGATTGACGATGGGCACTGGGAGCTTCCCCTAGTCACTACAAAGAGATACATGATTTCAACAAAAATGGAACTAACTGTGCCAACTCAGCTTTTAAACAAATCTGCAGCCCCTATTCCCTCCAGAATCGCTTCCTCTATGAAAATCCTCCCACTCCCAATGAGTTCCCATCAACCTGGGAGCCATGGAGCAGGGCTCTGCTGCTTAATTATTCTATGTTCAATGGGCCACGCATGACACACACCCGGCACTCTTTAAATGTTTGTTGGATGTAATAACAATCTTTGAGCATTGGTCCTGCTTCTGCTTGGTTCAGTCACATGAACTTGTTAACTCTTCCAAAAACTCGACTTTCAAATACCCCAGACACAATCAGGTTTCATCTAAATGTTTTCTGGTCTATGGAGGTTTGACTAGACTAGAGAAACAAATTCATAGGCATGCATATGTGTATAAGGAAGAGGTCTATATAAAGAGGAATGGAACATTGAGAAAGCATTTGACCCAGTCCAGTACAAGTCCATAAGTCCGACATTAGCCCATATGTCTGATACCAATCTATAAAGACTTCAGACTCACGAGGCACATGCAATGATGGCAGGACAATCACAGACCAGTGGGTGCAGAGTCTTGTGTAGCCAGTGGTGGTAGAAACATCTCAGCACTGGCAGGGGTCTCCCCGTACCATTCCAAGCATCTCAGCACTGGAAGGAGTCTCTACATAGCTTCTCCAGCCCCAGAGATCTGGTTCCATCAGGGTAAGCCTATATGGCTTCTCTTCTGGTTCTTCCAGGTTCCAAGACTCAGGATCTATCAGCATGCTGCAGTGTTGTCTTGTCAGTCGAGCATCCCAAGGGATTGAGTTTTGTGTCTTGTCAGTAGAGTGTCTCCAAGTGACTGCATCAATAGTCTCTCACTTCCACAGGGGAAATATCGTGAGATTTCCCAGAATTCTTAGAGAAAGCCATGCCCACACAGAGGTCTTATTGGCTATCTCCAGATTGACAAGCTAGACCCCACCCCTACACTCTTAATCAAACTGGCACCAGAGTACGTGACTGCCACTCATTGTAAAATGTCTAATTCCATTCTGGGATATTTTCATTCATTCATTCACTGCCTATTTTAGACCAACCCTTGCTCTGTTTTCTGAGTTGGAACCTACTTAATGGCACCTGTCAACAACAACGTATATTTGCTTATTTCATGGAAGTAAGACAACTCAGTATTTGTGGTCTTGAGACTGACTCCTCTGCTCAGCATAAGGTGTGTAAGGTACACCCATGACGTGGCATTCAACCAGGCTTTCTTTCTCTTTGTGACAGAGTCATATTCCACCATCTCTATCTACCACATAGCGTCTCTTAGCAAACCTCCCAGTTGTTCTCTACTCGGCAGTTGTGAGAGTGCTGCCATGAGTGCTGGTGTACAGAGTGCTGTTGACCTTCCTTCTTTCACATCTGATGGCTATAGACCTAGGACTGGGATTGCTGGATGATATGGTCATTGCAAGTTTGACTTTCTGAGGAATTGCCAAACTGGTTTCCACAGTGGCTGCTCCACTTTGCCTTCCTACCCGCAATGAAGCGGGTAGGTTTTGATATGTGGAGGACAGGCCATTTAGAATGGACATAGAAAATAAGGCTCAGTAAAGAAACTTCAAGATGTCCAGGGCTGAGCCCCGGTGGCGTAGTGGTTGTGCGCGGGACTGCGGCCCACTGGGACGGAGGTTCAATTCCAGCAGTGGGGCTGGGCCTCCTACTCCTACCGCCGGAGAGCAGTGATGGCAAAAAAAAAAAAAAAAGGTCCAAAGAAGTCTCTACTTTGATATCTGAATGCTGTTAGGTATTTCTGAAACCCAGAGCCAGTTTCATTGTCTCTCCCCCCCCAAATCCCCCATACACTTGTAAGTCAGTTTCCTGAAATTCATTTCTATCACCCTCCCCACCAGCCCCCATAGGCAGAAACTACAGTAAACTAATAGAGGCTACTTTCCTGTGCCCTTGGAGCATCCAGTGGAGGGGAGAAAACATACAGGGCATGTGCCTCTGGGTCCTCTCCTAACTCTTCTGTGAGGGTACTTGCCAGAGGCGAGAACAGAACAAGAGAGACGAAAATGCTTTTCACTTAATTGCAAGTGATTGCTCACCCTCCCCTCACACCCAAATACAAGTTCTTGAGATAAGCAGGTACTACTATTCGTTCATTCATTCAAGAAACATCTATTGAGCTTTACTTAGAAAAGGATAAAAAAAAACACCTGTGGGTGGTATTTGCAGACTCTTATGTATGGGAGTATGTGTGTGGTGAAAGCACATGGCGAATTATGCTGCTTTAAAAAATTACACGTGACTTTCCATCTGGATGCATTGCTTCCCTTTCCTTGGCACAGGAGTATGACATATATCAGCATGGTCCATGGGCTGAAAGGCACGGTCATGGCCATGCTGGAGCCTCTGGTCCAAGTGGAACCAAAATGGTTTCTGGGGAATTTTCTGGGGATACACGGGCAAGCGTTAGAATATAAGAACATCTCAGAGCTCTGGGGTACGTAATTGAACTCCAACCAATAACTAGATCCTGGCTGTGAGTCGCCACTAAGTCATTGGAAGCGAGGTTGTTTTTCGTGTTGCTTTTGGAGCAGACAGGGAAAGAGGACCCTCTGGTCAGTTATACTGCTAAATAAGAGCTGTGTTCTCCCAATTCAACCTGAAGCAAAAGCAAGGAGACGGCAGGACAGCCTGAGTCAAGCATTTGCTGTGTTTGTTCTACAGGAGGTCTTTTGAGCTTGCAGAGACACTGGGAGAAGCCCAGTGAGCGGGACCTGCTGCTCTGCATTTGAAGGTGTAACCCACAGCTGGGGCTTGGAGCCACGGGTGCCTGTAGTAGGCAAATTCCTAAGAGGTGGCATGCCTTGACCAGTGCCTACTTGCCTTAAGATAATTATGAACTGATAAGAAATTAAAAATGAATGTTAGGAATCCTCATTTTCTTGTCCCCACTCCATAGTACAGCATTATTCTCCATGTGTCGTGGAGGTGTCCATCTGTCGGGGGAAGACGTGGTTGAGCCCATTATGAATGCAGTGACAGAGAGTGTCTCAGGGAGCTTACAATCCAACAGAGAACAAATCATTCTCAAATAATAATCGACTTCCCTTGGTGTTGATTCTCACTTGGAGTGACCCTATTGGGCAGTCTAGAAGCACTCTTTAGGGTTTCTGCTACTGTCAATATTTATGGGAGCAGAGAGCCTCGTCTTTCTCTTGGGGAGTGGCTGGTGGGTTTGAGGCACCGATCTCCCAATTAGCAGCCAATGTCGTGTCCATTGTACCAACAGGACTCCTTCCTTAAGAAACAACTCGGAAGCGATGAACTCATTTATTCCAGGTAAGGAAAGAGAAGACCAGAAACTAAAGTCCTGAGTTCCCACAGAACTTACAGAGGAGGACTGAATTACAGAGGGAGAGAGCTTTGCTGAAGTAGTGAGAATCTGCTACTCACCATCATCGAGTCGATCCCGACTCATAGCGCCCCCATGGGGCAGAACTGTTCCCTAGGGTTTCCAAGACGGTCAATCTGTACAGCTTCGTCTTTCTCCAGCAAAGCAGCTGGTGGATTTGAACTGTTGGCCGTGTGGTTACCAGCCCAACGTGTAGCCCACTGTGTCACCACGGCGGTTCCTTGGAGTAGTAATGCTTTGGTTTGAAATCTGAGCAGGGGGTAGAAATTAGGGAAAGGAGGAAGCAGCTCCCAACACTATGTCCGAGTGTAGAGGTGGAATGAGAGGGAGACGAGAATGTCACATGTCTGATGAATTGGGAGAGAGCTTGTATGGCCAGGAAGGAAAGAACAAGAAAGGAATGGGTTCAACTGGAGGCTGCAGAAGAAGAAGGCTAGATTGGCTGCAGAAGAAGAAGGCTAGGAACAATTGGTCAGAATGAGAATTTGAGGTTTTAGTCTGCAGGCAATGGGGGAACATTCAACTGCGTCGTGACCCACAGGTTTCGTTGTAAGGGAAATAGAGAGTGTGTAGGAGAAAGCCATATTCAAAGTGACAATGGCTGGGGATTTTTGTATGAAAAAAAAAGTAATTAAAAGCAAAGAAAAAGGTGAGTGAGCTTGCAAAAGAAAGGACCCGAATGGCAGCAGACCTCTCAGCAGCAGCAACAGATGCACCAAAGGTTGGACTAGTGTCTACAAAAGGTTGAGAATGGTTACCCTAGACTTCTACCTGCAAATGGGTTCTTAGTAATGAACCAGGACCCCGAAAGAATATATGCATGTACACATGCCTACGGAGACTTTTCTAGACATTTACCCTAACTAAAAAGACCAACTCTGAATGAACTTTAAAAAGGGAAGATAAAATCCTAGAGAAGACGTGGGGTGAGGTGAGCGATGATGAGCAGAAGGTGGTTTAACACCTCGGTAGCAAAGTAAGTTCTCATGCTACTGAAAATATAATCTGCAGGGGATAAGGACCAAGGACAATGGGATGTTGAAGGTTAAAAGAGAGCGTGATGAGTATTGACTTCCATCCCTGAGCTAAGTCCAGTCCCAACGCCCTGCCCCGAGCATGAGTTTGCTGGATGCCATCCACTCAAATTCAAGTCAGAGTCAGGGCTCTACATGGCTTTCTAGGCTGTAAACGTCCCTTCTTAGAGCCAATGGGTCTGTTTAAACCTCCAAACTTTAGAGGGTTGAAAGTTAGAACCAGGTTGAGTCCCGGCACATTGAGGGCACTGGAAGCTCTAACATTTATTCTTGTTTTGTTGTTTGTTTTTGGGCATCACTGCCCTCTGGTGGTGGTGAGAGCTACGCAGCCTTGCTCCCAGAGAGCTGCTGCTGGATTTGAACTGCCAAGCCCGCAGGCCGCAGTCCTGCACTCAACCGCTACGCCACCAGGGCTCAGCCACATTTAGTCTTAATAATAAGGAAGTGTGAAATAGACAGACATGTTTTAAATAGAGGGCTTTGATAACTGTATAACCCTACTCAATGGACTCGAACATTAGAGTCGTAGGCGCATGGATATATTGGATCGTGTAAGATCTGGCAAAAACAAACAAACAACTGTTATAGGAAATAAAAATAAAATAAAGCTTTCTGGTGGGGCCTGGGGAAGAAAGGGGAGCTGATGTCGAGGAGTTCAAGAAGAAAGGAAATGTTGAAACTGATGTTGGCAGCAATTGTACAATACTGCTTGATGTGACTGAACAGTGGAATGGTATGATATCTGTAAGAGCTCTCAATCCAATGATAAATATCAATAAATAAAATACAAAGAAGGTTTAAGACAAATACACAAACTAATGAGTTAATTTAGTGAATATTCATGTAACCAGACAAAAATGTGCCCTTGTCAGCGCTCCAGAGCCACTCCCTATCACCATGCTTCCCTTCTCTGCCTCCACCCACACCCCTGTGATAACTGCCCTCCCAGACTTACTGGGAATTACGCGTAGTCTTCCTCCGAGTTTTCTTCTTCTTCTTTCTAGGTTTATTCACTTAAATTAAAACAAAAAACGAAAACCAAACTCACTGCCATGGGTCGCCCATGCTGACTCGTGGCGACCTTAGAGAGACCTGCCCCTGTGAGCTTCTGAGGCTGCCGCTGTTTGCAGACATAGAAAACCTGTCTGTCTTCCACAGAGAAGCGAGTAGCTTGGAACTGCTGACTTTGAGGGCCACAATTCATTGCATAACCACTGTGCACCAGGGGTTCCTTACCACTTAAATACATGTCCCTAGGGCTGAGCCCTGGTGGCGTAAGTAGTTGAGTGTGGGACTGCAACCCGAGGGCTTGGTGGTTCAAATCCAGCGGCCGCTCTCAGGAGTGGCATTGGGTAGTGCCCACGACCACCAGAGGCAGTGATGCCCACAAAAAGACAAACAACAAAAAAAAGCCACCAAAAAAAGGTACAAAAAAAAAAAAATGTCCCTAGAGGATGCTGTTAATTTTTGCTTGCTTTGGAACTTTAGATAAGCATTATGCACCCTATCAGGACTTTTCATGAAATATTAAATTTTATCTATCTATCTATCTGAGACTGGGTGGTGCAATGATTAAGTGCTCAATTGATAAGCCAAAAGTTTAGAAGCTTGAATCCACTAGTTGCTCTGCTAGAGAAAAGATTTCGCCCTCTTATCCCATAAAGGTGACCAGACACAATCAAACCCAAGGCCACTGCGCCCTTTTTGACTCCAAGTGACCCATAGCGGACTTCCAAGACTAATTCTCTTCAGGAGCAGACAGCCGCATCTTTCTCCCTCAGAACAACTGGCATGCCCATTGCTTATCCCACAGTGCACCGGGATCCCTTCCTAGGAACCATGAAGGGGTAATCCTGGCCTGCCCTGCAGTCACTGTGTCAGAGTCAGGTCAGTGGTACACAAGCCCTCCATCTGTCTATCTACTATATAATATCTTATACCTTGTCTCTTGTCATCTATGGCTGATATATTCCAGTGTATGAATGTATTAAAATTCATTTATTCTTAATTACTCTCAGTGGAATTGGGCTGTTTCTTTTCTTTTTCTTTTTTTTTAAGCATCACTGCCCTCTGGTGGTCATGGGAGTTACCCAACATTGCTCCTCAGAACCGCTGCTGGATTTGAACCGCCAAGCCTGCGGGCCGCAGTCCCGCACTCTACTACTTATGCCACCGGGCCTCAGTCCGCTGTTTCTTGTTGGGACTAGTGTACAAGTGCCCCAATAAGCATTTCTTTTTCTTCTTTTTTTTAAAATAAGCATTCCTATATGTGTGTCCTAAGGCATATGTGCCTGAGTTTCTCTTCTGTTTATTCCTGAGTGGAATTACTGGATCATGGGCTACATCTACTGTTGACTTAACTAAATAATACATATTTATACTCAGATGAGAAAAGGTGCTTAATATCATTAGAAATGAAGCAAATTCTATCATTATTATTAATAATAATCCATCTCGTCTCTTAGAGCAGGATCTTTCTAAGCCATTTGCTTCCTTAGGGTAAATTCTAACCCACAGACATTCCTGTAGAGCTTCAGTTAGGCTTACAGGTTTGGGTCCAGTGTGAATTGCTGTAATAGGGTTACTGTTTGTCTTATTTGTTAACATGTTAGTTTCTTACTTTTTAAGACTTGAGGGAAACAAGCCCTGTTGTATCATTAGTGCCACACATAATTGTTAAGTCTCTGGGTAGGTCACCCCGACTGATGACTAATCTTATGCTTTCAGTAGAGTTTTGCATTGGGGCAGTAGAGGGAGATTCTGAGGGCATGAACAATCCCACCATATTTGTATGACTCACTGCCTTGGGGCTGGTCTGCCTGAACTGGGGTCCTGGCTCTGCACACAGTAGCTGTGTGTGTCTGACCTAGTGCTGTTGCCTCACTGGACCTCGGTTTCCTCATCTATCAAATGGAGGTGATACTAGTCTCCACAGTGGGATTACTGTGAGGATTAAATGAGATGATCTATGGAAAGTAGAACAGTACTTGGCATTTGGCTACTTTGGTTTATGTCTATCTAGTGAGCCACAGAGGTTGATGGTTATGAACCTGGGCTAGAGCCAAATGACTAGAATGCAAATTCTGGTTTATTATCTGCAGGCTGACCAACTATAGCCAAGTCTCCACACCTCATCTCCACATAATTTCGTGGCAAATTGATAAGCTGATAAATTGAGGGAAGGGATGGTGTCTAGCCCGTCCATTGGGCCGCAGCCTGATGGGTTCTTCTTTGTGGGCATGCCTTTCTCATAGGAAAGGTCCTGGGAATGTCTCTTCTCTCTCTGCTGTCACCTTCTGTTGACAAGGCACATGTAGCCATGCTGAGACCTGCAGAGAGCCCTGGAGATGCTTCCACTGTCATTGGATCCACAAGACTTTGAAGACATTGCATCCACTGACCTGTGATTTTCCTGAATTTTTCATATTGCATGTGCTGTGTGTGTCTGAAGAGTTATTTGTGGATTAGTATTGGAGTTGTAGGCTAATATCACACTTATGAACTTGATCTGAACTGGGTTGGGATGTTTTCTTAATATACAATTACTCTTTGAAATAAAGCTCTTTCTTGAACATATATATAGGAGTGTCCCTAGATTCGTTTCTCTAGTCAATCAGGTGTAACACCCCCCTACATAGGTAACAATCCCACCATATCTATATGACTCACTGCCTTGAGGCTTACATGAGACAACAAGATGCTGAGTCTGGATACAGGACATTGGAGCCCACATATACACACTTTGTAACTCATAACCTTTTCCTCCAAGATGAGGGCTCAACTAGATTGGATTTTTCTTTCCTGGAACCTGCTGTCTTCTTCGCAGAGGGCAGCTCCAGCTCCTGCCTGCTGAGGCAGATGGTGCATGGGCAGGTCAGCACAGTCCAGCACTGACTTCTCAGGGGGCCGTAACAGGACTCAGAGTCTGCAAGGTGCCCAGGTGCACTAGATCAACATATAGTGGTTTAGACACTCCAGGGTCTGGCTGGCACTGCTTTTCAAAGATGATATTTGGAGAGAGATATGCTCAGTCCTGTTGTAATCCCAAATTAATTGTCTTTGTAACATACTTCCAAAACCACTGCTAAGGTGGCTGGGGGTCATTACTGTGAACTTTCTGTATCATATTACAATGACTACACATTAGAAATGAAAATGCATGAGTACTTGATTCTGGCAGTGACTAGAAAAAACTACACCGGAGATAACATTATGTAGAACCAAACACATGCATGGGTGTCTCTAGGCAGAGGAAACAGTTAATGCGCTGGAGGTTCAAGACCATCTAGAGCTGCCTCAGAAGAAAGCCCTGGAGATCTGTTTCAGAAAAATCGGAAATTGGAAACCCTAGGGAGTAAAGTTCTACGCTGGCCCATACGGGGCCACCATGAATGGCAATCACACAGTCAACATCTGAGTACCCACAAATGAGTATTAGCCAAACTAGGGAAATCTGAGTAAGACGAATAGTAAGATGTATCAATGTCAACATCCTGATTATGATATACGAGTGTCATTTTGCAAAATACTGTCCTGGGGAGGAACCTGGTACCATGCACATGGAAGCTCTCTGTACTATTTTTGTACATTTGTAAGTGGAGTCTTCAAGTATCTCAATGATAATTTTCATTAAAAATGCATCAGTAAAAGAAAATGCATCCATACAAGTTATGTTTGACGTCAGTACTTACCTGTCAGTTTGTCAGACTGTGGTTGTTTTTGTGGTTGCTTGTGTGTTGGACACTTTCTGGGAGCAACTGAAATACCCACGGTGAACAGGTTTCCATAGGGCTTCAAGACGAAGATAGACTAGGGAGAAAGACCTGGAGATCTTTCTTAACTAGTGCAAATCTTGTGCATAGCAGCAGAACGCTGTCTGGTAAAGTGCCCGAAGATGAGCCCCTCAGGTTGGAAAGCACTGAAACCATGGTGAGAGAGGCAGCGTGGGAACGTGCGAAGAGCTAGAGTCAGAAAACCGAAGGGGAAGAAGAGGCAGCATTTCTCAAGCGGATAGGACCGAAGACGAAGATTCAAGCCTTGAGCCGTAATCCTGAAGATTTCTGGGGAAAGTATTCCACAGCTCTGGAAGCATGAAAAGAAGACAGAAAAGAATCCACAGTGCCGCTCTAGCCAAACAAGTTAGGCAACAGTGAACCATTTTAAGAAGTAGCATATGACCCAGAACTAAAGATCTCCAAGTTGCACCAAAGGCATCAGTAAAATAGAAGGGTCCAGGAATCGGCAGAAGACCCAATGAGATGTTCCGACAACAAATGGATGCTCAGGTGGAAGCACACACTTGCTCTACGAAAAAAAACAAAACAAAACTTGGAAAACAGTTACCGGGCCAACCGACTGAAAGAGATCCATATTTATGACCATTTTAAAAAAGATGATGATCCAATTGAGTGCAGAAGTGACCAAACGATATAACTAATATCACACGCAGGTAAAACGTTTCTGTGGACCATTGGAAAATGGTTGCAGCAGGACATTGGCAAGGACCCGCCAGCCATTCCAGCTAGATCCAGGTGTGTAAGGACATCAGTTGGGTCCTCGTGGAAAGCACAAAGTGCCCCAAAGACACTCCTCTTTATTGGCTACAAAAGGTTGTGTGGACAATGGTTCAAAGAAGAGGAGTTTCACAACATGTAACCATGCCGCTGGTGAATGAGCCCATAAAGAGGCTGTCATTTGAACAGAACAAGGGAATACGGGGAGGCTGAAAATCAGGAAAGGTGTGCATCGGGGTCGCATCTCTTCATCGTATTTATTCAAGCTGTTTGTTGAGCAAATGACCCGAGAGGCTGGACTCTGAAGAAGAATGTGGTATCAGGCTTGGAGGATGACTCGGTCAGAAGCAGCAATGGATGGAGGGCTCACAACCTGCCTTGCTGACAGCCAAGAGGGCTTGAAGCACTTAGGGATGAATATGGAAGACTACAGCCTTCTGTATGAATGGGGGTGGGGGGTGGGGAGGAATCACTCACATTTGGACCGATGAGTAACACCCACGGAAGCCACAGTCAAACTGAATGACGCATCATGGTAGGCAAAAGCGCAGAGGCTACCTTGAAGTCCCACAGGCACCATCCTGATCTTTTAAACTGCCTCATATACATATGAAAGTTGGAAAACGAATAAAGGAAGATCACATGCAGCTGATGCATTTGAACGTTGATGATAATTATTGAATTCACTGTGCACTGCTGGAAGACATCTATCTCTAAAGGACAGCCAGAACATTTCCTAGGACAGGGGTCAGCAAACTCTTGAGACCGAAGAGCCAATCCTGCCCCTCCGAACAACTTTAAAATCACTCAAGAGCCTTAAATATGTTTTTCCAAACAAATGAAAACACCGTGATCTGGAATAATAACCATCAAAGGCTTTCAATGTTACTTTAGAACCACATGGCTCATGAGTCGGTTTGCTGACCACTGCCCTAGGAGGATGGTGGGATTTGTCTCTGGCTCTTTGAGGCGTGACTGCAGGGGAGGGCAGGAGGGGAGTCTCTGGAGAAGGACATACTGCTTGGTGAAGTTAAAGGTAAGCAAAAGAGGGAAGTCCCTTCACCAACCAGGTAGACACAGTGGCTGCGACAAGGAGCCCAATCAAACACAGCAAGACTCAGGAGGGCTCGAGGCTGGGCAGTGTTTCCTTGTATACCGGGTGCCCCCCCCCCCCCCCCCCCCCCCCCCCCCCCCCCCCCCCCCCGTCAGAAGCTGCGAGGCACAGAACAACGATGCTTTATTGAAACCGAACTGTGCTGAGTCACATCCAGGTTCTCTGTTATCCTTATTTGAGGTTCCTCCGGCACAAAAATCCAAGCATTTATTATCTATGAGCTGCAGCTGGACAGTCAAGTGACCAGAATCAAGAGGTTAAACTGTGCAGGAGTGACTTCGATGTTGGTGCAAGCGCAGGTTACAAGGATCCCCCACAACATTTAAACAGACCGGCCTCACTCAGTTGGGTTCTGATTGACCGAATGAATCACTGTCACTTTTATGCAGAGTAAAAAAAAAATGATTACGATGGAAAATAAGTTTATCCACAAAGAGGTGAAGTTGCCACATTCTTAAGTTTAGAAGGTCTGTCCGTGACCCCTCACTTTCCAAAAAGTAAAAGTGAACTTAATCCTGGAGGGAGTGGGGCCAGGCAGCATTATTAGGAACTCTGTCATCAGCCTTCTCTGGAATGCTGAAAGCTTCCCTTCCCAACAGGACAAACTTCGGTTTGAGTAGTGCAAGTTAAAGTGAAAGGCGAGAGGGGAATGGCTGGTCGGGCGTCGGGAAGCGTCTTCGGCGCTCCAGAGCCGCCCGAATCTTCGGACGAGAAACTTCTCCTGCGCAGATTTCCGGGAGTCCGGAGAGCGCTCCCGGCGGAGCGTTGGGTCCCGGATGGGGGACCTGGAGGGCGGCGAGCGCGCCACCACCGCGGCCTCGCTCTCGCCCCCAAGAGGGAACCCAGGCTTCCAGAGTCCTCCGCGCCGCGCAGGCACCTCGGAGCCGCCCTCTCACCGCCCGCCCCGCCCCAGCCCGGGACAAAGCCCGGATCCCGCGCTGGGAGGAGGAGGCGGCGGCGGAGGAGGAGGGCGAGGAGGGCGGCTCCCGCGCGCGCCCTGCTCCCCCGTGGGCGCGAGACTCCGCCCCGCCGCCCCTCGGAGGAGGAGGGCGGGGCGAGCCCGCGCCTCAGCGGCGAGCCGCGGAGGCCGGCCCGCCTCAAGCCCCCATGACGTCACCGGCGGCGGCAGCCCCGCCCCCGGCCCCGGGCGGTCGGCCGCATGACGTCACCAAGGCCCCACCCCTCCGGAGCGAGTTCGGTCCTGGCGTTCATTTCATTCCTGTCCTCATTCCGAACATTCTTAGCATCGCTTGCGCCGCGCCGCGCTGCCCGAGCCGAGCCGAGCCTCTGCAGCCGCCGCCGCGGCCCCGCCGCCCGCCGCGGGCGCCCACCAAGCACTTTGCAGACTCGCTTCCACCCTGCGTGCCAGTCCGCGCGGCGGAGCCCGGGCCCGGGGCAGCCGCGTCCGGGGACAGGCCATGCAGTGAACCCCCCCGTCCCCCCCCCCCCACACCTTTGCCCGGAGCTTCGGGCCCCAGCAACCCCGAACGCCCAGCTGGCCCTGGGGCAGGAGCGGTGCTAGGCAGGGTGGGGTGCCCAGCCCGGGGGTAGGGAGCCCGGGAGTGTGCCGGGCTTCGAGCAGGGGGCGGGGAAGCGGCACAGAAGTTTGCCTCGGACTTCCCGGGCGCCGCGGCGGCTTCCTTCGCCGAGGTAAGTTGGCGCGCGGGGCTCATGTTGGGGTGCGGGGGGGGGTGCGGGCGGCGGTGGCTGGGGGCCAGCGGCGCGTCCCGCTCCGGCCGGCGCTTTCTCCCGGCGGTGCTTTGTGTGAGGCGGGCGGGCGGGCGCGCGGAGGGGGCCGGGGCCCCCGCACCCCGCCTCCCCGCGCCCCCTTCTAGGTGAGCGCCCGGGCACCGCCGCGCAAGTTGCCGGGACGTGAAGTTGGGCCGCGCGGCAACAGGCGGCCCTGGAGCCTCCAGCCGGCCGCTCCTCGCCTCGCCTCGCCTCGCCTCGCCTCGCACACGGCTGTCCTTCTCACGCCCGTCCGCACTCACAGACACACGCGCGCGCGCACGCCCTGGGGCATTTTTCACATTTTTCTTGGAGGAGCCAGAAGTTGGGAAGCGAGCGCTTGGCTGGGAGAGTCGCTGCCGCCTCCGAGCACCAAGCCGGCCGGGCTCCCCCACCCCCCCTCCCGCGCCTCCCTGGCCGCCCCCAACGCTCGAGCCCCCAGAGGCCGGCCCGGGGTCGGCTCCGACTTGCGCTCTTGTCTGGGCTTTGGCTGATTTTGCCCAAAGATGAAAGAGGGCACGGTGGTCTTTGCCGCTTCTCCAGGACTGTGGCCGCCGCCGCCGCCGCCGCCGCTTCACTGCACATTCAAGTGGAAAATTTTCAGGAGTCAGCAGAAACATTGTGTCCAAAAAAGACTTGAGTCGCAGTTACCACCAAACCCAGAAGGAGACTCTCCCTGGAAAACTTCCCTTCGGTAGGAAATACTGGGGGATTTGTTTGTTTATTGGAAGAGAAATGATCCCCAGGAGGGGAGAAAATCAGGGTGCACTTCTAGCCTTTGTTCTTCGCTGTACCACTTGTTTTCAAAAGTCCAGAGGCCCACTTTAAAGAAAGTTCAACTTCGATGGCTTTCATTTTAAATTGCGTTTGCATTTTTTTAAACTATCAAAGCAACCTTTTTTTTTTAATTAAAAAAATAATGAATCAAAAGGAACTGGGTGGGGGCGGGCACACCTCATATCTCCCTTGTCCTGCACCACCACCCCCCCACGAAAGTAAATAAAATTCAGATCACTGCTTTGCTTTTTTAGTCGTCTTTCTGCTTAAAGATTTATTTAAAGTTGAATGGTGTCACTGTATAAAAATATTTATGAAACAATGAAATACCAGCCTGCAGCATTTCTCAGGAGGCTTGTTAACTTCTTAGAAGCAAGTGGATGCCTGTGATTTGCAGAAATGAAAATTGACCTCAGTAAGCACTGGAAACTTAAGAGACAAATGATGTTCCAGGAGCAGGGGATATAAAAAGACTTTATGTTTTTAAAACAGTGCCTTGGAGGGATCCCAGGTCCTAGGACAACAGAAAGGTTTACAAAACCTATCAGATTTCAAAATACTTAAAAAAAAAATTTTTTTTTTTAAGGCTGCCAATATTGCAAAGGGACCAAACTCGCCCTCTGGATTACTGTGTTTCCTTCCACCCACCACCCACCCACCCCCCGTGGACTGTTTGGGGAGTTGAGGCGGTCTGATGTCCGGAGTGTGCTGGGGCCCAGCAGGTGGCTACCTGAATAGGCACGGGTGTTGCGATTTGCTGCTTTGAGAGAGAGTGCTTTTCTTCGCTGCCTGGTGGAGTCTCTTTGCCAGGCTTTGCATAGTGACCTCAGCCTGTGCCCAGGGCTTCATCCTTCGCCTGCTCTGTGTGTACCCTTATGTAAATATCAGGATCTTTGGGCACTAGCACGTCGACATGCTTCTAAGGGTCAGACTTGGAGCCAACTTTGTCAGGAATTTTTCCCTCTTTTGAAGGAAATTCTAGAACTAATTACAAAGTGACTCAGGAAAGAAATGGATTCGTTGAGCCTTTCTCAAGGGCAGAGTTTTGAATTGCTGAATTTTTATTATGTGTTTGAGGGGGTAGAGGGTGGGAAGGCTCATTTTCCTAATCTCACCATTTCCATAAATGGTCATAGATATTTTTGTTTAGTATTTCTTTGTGTGTGGGACTCTTGTGTTGAACTCTCAGGTTTCAGGTTTGAAGCAGCCTTTACTCTTCTTGTATTTGCTGTTGGTATTAAAAAACAAAAAACCGATAAGCTGTATCCATTACTGGTACTTGCTGATTGCGTAAAAGTGGCAAGCATTTTATTTTTAACTTTAATGATAAGGATTCCTTGATAGTTTTAGGGGTCTATTAGAATATTTTTTTTTCTTACAACAAGCTTGGGGTAGAACTAATGAAGTACTTTGGACTGTACGAGTAGAAAAAAAATATACTGTGAGAAAGAACCTTTTTGTAAATTCCTCCTATTTTACCTCTGTAAAGTAGAACATAGACCTAACTCCATTCAGGGACTATGCCTGAGAGAAATTAGTGGGAACATGCACACT